>VYZU01064625.1:101256-117364 GCA_013401355.1 Ceyx cyanopectus | reverse complement strand
TAATAATATGTATTATAATATTATAATTTTTCCTCTTTCATTTTTTTTAAATTACCAGTTCTAACCAAATAATTTTAAATACATCAAGTAGGCGCAAATATAAAGGAAATAAAAACTGTTATTTCATTCAAATGAAATATTTACCTTGACCAAAAATGAATTTGTGTGAATTTACCTGAAACATTTTTTTAAAAATATATATGATTCATCATTTGTCTGGCAACAGTCATAATATATCTCCCCATCTCTGAGCAGGAAATGGATGTTCTTAATCAATATGTCATGAACTTTAGCTCTGTAAACGGCACTGCTGAGACTTGCAGGAGAATATTACGGCGTATTAACAAATCCAAGACGTTGCTCAGAAGAAATTAGTGTTTTGAGGGCTCAAAACCAGCCTTACAGTAAACAACTTGAGGAGCTCCATCTGCTCAGCTCATGGGAAAGATCAAGAGGCAACTTGGTGCGAGTATTTTTCACGGGGAGCACCGGCGTCGGAAGTTATTAGCAGGAGCTGATAATGGGAAATCAAAGCCTGACAAATTCATATTAGGAGTGAAAAAAAATTCTAACACGGGAGGTATTTCAGTATTTGAAGAACCTACCAATAGCAACGCGTTGTCCTCTGCCCCTTGAAGTCACCCAATGATGAAGGAACGGAGGGTGGGAGTTAATCTAATCGTTTTCTGTCCACCTTTGATTCGTGGTGGGAGGAGAAGAAAGAATCAATCCCCGTATAGTGAATTTAAGTCTATTGAAAATATGCTTCCTTTCCTCAATAATCTTTTGCAGATCCTCTTAAAAGGAGTCTGCCACTTTGAGTCAAGCACAAATTATTAGGCTCGGCTCAGGGGGAACTGACTCTACAGATGTTCTGGGTAGGTGGTCTCCTGGTCCTCTCTGACCTTTCAAACCCATGAATCAGGCATTTTTCATATATATGTATTTATTTATAAAATATCATTACACATAAGCATGCTGATTAATTACATATGCTTTTCAATATTAAAAAAAAAAAAAAAGGAAAGAACTACTGGCACAGTCCAAACAGCAAATTCCTAACATTTCCAGGAAGAAAATTCAGTGATTTTCAGACAGTCACTGAAGAGATTTGCTCATAATTCGGCAATAACTAATAAGCCCAAGAATTTTGCAGTCTATTTGAGAACAATTTGCAAAGAGAAAACAAAGCAAAATTCTTCAGATAAATTATTCATCTGAATTAGTCATTTAGCTCTAGTAAAGGACTTGTAGACTTTTTGAAAATCTGTGGCAAGGGGATAGGGTTTTAAAGAGGTTGAAGCGAAAATGCTCTTCTAGAGATTGTTTCATCACATGTTCTCAAGGCACTTCATAATTAATTATGCTGAATATTAATTATAACCATTCTACATTTGAATAAACTGAGGCATGGCTTGCCTATGGTCACACAACAAGTGGGGATAAAAGTTGGGGAAAAAAGTCCATCTCTAACAATTAAATATGCTTCCTGCCTTGCTACTCTTAAGTGTAATAAGACATTATTACACTTAATTTCTGAGGGAAACCATTTTTTATGTGTCTACTTGTGTGTTAACTATAATAAAAATAGAAGTAGATTAACATGGATGTCATAATAAATAATTTAAAATACTTTAGAACTATCTTAGCACTACTTTATCACCTGTGGAAAAAAANCATCAGTTTTCATGGGTTAGAAACCCTATAATTTCAGTATCTAAGTAGCATGAATATGCCACTATTTTCCCCTTTTTTTCCTGTATGGTAGTAGATCACTATAAGGTTTCAGTCACAAAATTAAACATCCTGGAGCAGTCAAACAGGAATTTTACCCCAAAGCAAGTGTACGAGCCATGTGAATATTAAGAAGGAAGCAGCAGAAGCCTGGATGGATCAATGAGCTCTATCAGCTCTGGGTTTTTTTTAAAGCATAAAGCCTTGAAGAAGAAGAAAAAGGAGTTATTTTAGGTATAAGGAAATTATTATTCTCATGAGAAGTCTGATCCAGTCTTTTCTCTGTTATTAAGCCACATCAATAATACTGTCTGATAATATTTTCTTCAAGTAAATACAGCGTGAGTGATGTTGGTGTGATCACATTTCCAACAGCACCACAATAAAAGGAAAAAGATGCTTTACAGTTTGTTTAACCCTCTTAATTGCATTTAAGTGATGATATGTGTATTACAGCAAGGTAAAAGAACTGCTAAAAATAGCATGAAAATATATCTATGACCTTTTTTTTCTGTTATCTACAAAAAATCAATCAAAAATATAAGGATGTTTGACATCTTCAAGCTTCTTCCTGTTATTTAAAGAGAAATCAATGGAAAATATAAGAAGCTTTTTGAAAGAACATATCATCTGGTTTCTAGTCTCACAAATTCACTGCCACATTTTCCCTGGTAGTTTCATCTCAGATACTCCACCCGCTGTTTTCCAGGAGAAATGTTTGTGGCAAACAGTATTTTTTTGTCAATCCAGTAAAAATTTGGAGGCTGGGGGTTCTGAACTTAAACCAATTATTAGAATTATTGACTGGATTGGAGTGATTGTATTTAGCTACCTGTCTAACTGAAATAATGCCACATATGTATTCAGGTCCATAAACCAGTTTACTCCTCAACCCTATATATTTGTTTAATGCTAAAGTGTTCACCTGGCTATATGGGTTTTATACAGCTCAGGCTTAAGATACTCTATCATTTAAAATTCCAATTGCTGATACAATTGGGTGCTTCAAATACTTTCAGTGTTAATAAGAATAATCAGCAAAATGACATGCCAAAATATTTGGTTTAAGGGGGAAAAAAAAAAAGAAGTAGTAATTTGTTGCTGATACCCACTTTGGACCAATATTCAGATAAAAAAAATATGATTTTTGAAAAGCAATCCTTTAGTTGGAAGGGTGCAGACACCATGGGAAAAAATATGCCTCTCTTGTCATTTTAAGTGTCAATGAGGTCATCAGAGCTTGATACTGAAGAATAAAGTGCAGGTGAGAAAAATAGGACGTGTTTTGAGTGTATGACTGGAGAGAAAATGAAGGGAGCAAATTAGAGACTCTCATTTGGTTAAGTTCACTTTGTCCTTTCTCTGATCAAGTCTTCAGCTACAACACACCTATGTTGGTTTTGGCTGGGTTTTGTGGGTGGCAGCTTCTGGTTTTCCCTAATCTTCCTTTCCCTGTTGCAGTGGTTCTTCTCATCCTGAAATTAATATATACAATAATTGAAATTAATATGCACTGGAAGTTCACATATTGCATGTTGGCTACAAGGAAGGATCAGGCACCTCTAGCACAAGAAGGTCTCCATGAAGCCTTCTCCAGGATGAACAACCCCAATTCCTTCAGCTTGTCCTCACAGGAGAGGTGCTGCAGCCTCTGAGCATCTGCACAGCCCTCTCTGGACCCTCTCCATTACCTCCAGGTCCTTCTTGTGTTGGGATCTCCAGAGCTGGACACCCCACCAGGTGGGGTCTCACCAGAGCAGAGCAGAGTTGTGTGGCAGCATCACCTCCCTCGACCTGCTGTCCTTTTGCCTCATGCTGGACTGGAGCACCAGAAGGTGAGAAAGCAGATTATGGGATGGTGGTGCAGGAATGCATGTGGGTGTTTCATTATTAGAGGTCCCCAGGTTTAAAACCTCACTGTTAGCCTACGGGTTAAAGAAAACTTCTGTCTTCATCCAACCTGTGACACTCTCCCCTTGTTTCCTTTATTTTTTATAAAAGCATTCTCATTTCCTTTACTTTATAGCACCATTCTTGCAAACTGAAAGCTCAATTTTCAGATTAAATCAAACATACCCTACACTCAAAGGGGTGATCTCTAAGACTTCACTGAAACCGTGGGACACGGAAGCATTTCTGATCTCCTGAGTCCATAAGCACACACCTGCCATGTCCCAATGGAGTCCCGGGTGTGGAGAATTATCTTTTTTTTTTTCCTGTTCTCAGATATTTCTGCCTTGTTTTGTTTTGCTTTTTCCTGGGAAGGTGCAAGATTATGTGTAAGCTACATGGGAGTCATGCTGCAGTACCCAACTGAGACATCTCATGGTCTAGTTTTTAAGATGCCCCAGAACACACAACTTCTAAACTTGGTTTTGTGATTAAAAGCCTAAGCAGGCTGTGGTGGGAAGAGTCATCTCAATGACCTCCCAGAACACAATTGAACTGCTTTGTTTGTTTGTTTTGAGAAATGATAACAAAACAAGTCCAGATGAGGAGCAAGGAGGGAGGAGTGAGCTTCACTGGGTTGCCACTGGGGGGAACAGCTGGCTGGGCAGAGCTCTGTTACTCAAATTGCATTTACACCCAGGGCTCCTCAGGAGGAATTGACAGGTAAGAAAACAGTGGCATGATTCTCAATTGTTTTTTGTTTGTTTGTTTGTTAATGGTCAACTTGAACTCGGTGTGACAACAGGATGACTGCAAGTAGGTGTGACCAAGTCCTGGCTGAGCAAAAAGTAAAATGTTTGCACAACTGCACAAGAAAGAAAACCACTGCTGAGAACCTGCAGAATGGGTATAAATTAAGACATTGATATATGGGGAAAAGTATAGATCCAGTGTTGAGATCCTGGGTATGTTGCAGTTTGAACCCATTTAAAAATAACAGAGGACTGTAGACTAGAAAAAATATCTTATTCCATCTCCCAGAAAAGCCCTAAGGAGTTGTGCATTTGCAAGATTCCACTAGTTACACGGTGACTTTTCCCCACTACATGGCACAATGCTGCCTATTTTATTGTTATTAAATGCCATGAAGATTTAGAAGCATTTCATGGAACTGATTCATCAGCTCAGCTGGCAGAGCTCCGTTTGTGGGTTCGCAACATCAAAACATTCCTGGTTTTCCATCAATTAATTAACGTGTAGACATTTATTGCACGTCCACATACGAGTGGCAGCAAACTTCTGAAGCTGCAACATGTCCTCAAATATTTGCCCATTTTTGTCTGGGAAGGAATATTGACAAATGTCAGTGGGTGCAGGAGAAGAAACCATCAGTATAAAGCCAGCCTTTCTTCCTCACTCTCTGTGGGGATTAGAGAAACAAGGCAGGGAACACAGGGGAGGATTTTTTTTTTTTCTTTAATGATATAATAATTCTATGTAAATGATGTTTCAGGTAGCCTAGTGAAACTGGCATCTTAAATGGAAAAAGGGGTAATTTAAAAGCCAGATGCGAATAAATTCCTAGCACCCGATGCACAACGCCGTGCCTGAGTGTTTACCTTTCAAATAACTGGTAATTTAATGTAAAGGTTTTTAAATTATACGAATGCAGTTTGAGGCCATGGTGTGGGTTGCAGAAACTCCAGCTCCCGCCCCCAAAAAAACAGCCATTAGAATCCAAGCTCCCAATTAGCGGCGAGTTGCATGCAGAACAAAACTGGCTTAGCAATTCTGAACAGAAAGGTTTCAAACTAGATAACAACCTGCAGGCTGGAAAACAGAATAGGCTCAACTCTTGCTGATTTTCATGTGGGCTGATCAAGTGGGCTGTAAATGAAAGACTCTGTGCTCTAGCTCGTCCAGTAATTTAAAATGCGCTCATTTGACTCGTTTCCAACACCAGCATGATTACCCAAACATTTATAGCATCAGAAATGAAAAATGGAAAATATCCTGAAAGTTGTCTGGTGGAATTTTTTTTTTTTTCTTAAACTAAACATGCATGAAAAGAATATTCCTGGACATGAAATGGAGACTTATGTAGAAAAAATAGGCTGCTGTGTAACACATTTCCCTTATTGTTTATGAAATTTCTCACTAATTGCCTATTCGACCAACCTTTCCCTGACCCCTTTTTTTCTTTCCCTTTTTTTTTGTGTTTTTTTCACCACATGTGTAGGGTTACTGGTCAGATGGATTGTGTTTAATGGGAGCTGAGGGACATGCAAAGTTCGGATGGAAGAAAACTGAACATTATAAAAATGACAACAATCTGCTTTAAAGATATTTCAGAGCCCGGGAGGATCTGCACTGATAGAGTCATCCGAATGGGGAAAGTTTTTGCAGGCTGCAATCAGTGGCTGGATTTATTCATCTTTACTCCTAGCAATAGTTACTGAGCCATTATCACAAGCTCCTCACCTACATCATAGATATTTTCCCCAGCATGGTCTTCCTCCTTTGTGGGACAAAAAATGCTTTCACAGGCTGAGATACCACCATGCCATGAGGCATTTTGTGAAGCCAAGACATGGGTAGTTGTCCTTTTTATGTGACATCTAACTTTGCTGCTGCATTAGCAAACCATGAGCTATGAGGAGAACATCAGGATGAAAGTGTGGGGACCAGCACCCCACTATGGGGAGGTTTGGAAAGGCCAAGGGCTTGGTACTGCCCTTGGGTGACACCAACCCCTGGCAGATCCAGGCTGGGGGAGCAGTGGCTGGGAAGATGCTGGGCAGAAAGGGACCTGGGGGTGCTAAACTTCTACTACAGATTTTTATTGCTTCATAGAATTGTTGAAATTCTCCTTCTTCCCAAGTTGGAAGGGACCTCCAAAGGGCATCTGGTCCAACCCCCCTGCAGGGAGCAGGGACATCTCAACTAGAGCAGGGTGCTCAGAGCCTCATCCAGCCCCACCTGGAATGTCTTCAGGATGGAGCCTCCACCATCTCCCAATCCAGGGTTCCACCACCCTTAGAGAACTTCTTCCCAATGTCCCTTCCTTATTAGGCTAAACCTTTAATTGTGAACACATCCAAAGCATTTATGCACACGAAGCCCGGCAGGATATCTCTGCTTTTCTGCAGACAGAAAGGAAAACATTGTTTTTGGACCCACATTCTTTGTGGTTCATAGACTAGTCTTTTATTCCTCTCCCATGCCAACACTGAAATCTATCACCAGAGCAGGAAACCTCTCACACACCTCTCTGTCTAGAGCACAGCCACCATAATGGCTCCGTTATCCTCAGATGCCACGTGCGGCGACTGGTCCTTATGGAGAGGGATGGGGTTTGTTGCTCTCTGTGTTCCAGTTGACTGTAATAATTCAATACCTACATATTTTATTTTATTTTATTTTTTTAACTTATTTTATTTTTTTTTATTCTATTTTATTTTTTTTAATTATTATTTTATTTTATTTTTCAGCTTGTGGCCTTACTTTTCAATCATAGATCTCCATTTGTCTACCACAGCAGGAAGTTAAACCCAGTTCCTTGTAATTGGTTCATTTCCTTAGGGCTGAATTACGGTTTCTCCTCTTGGAATCTGGGATTTTAGCTGTGAAGGAGGAGGTGTTATGGCTGGAAAATGTTACTCTAGGAAGTGAACTTCAAAAGAGCAGAGGAGGAGCAAGTGCCAAGCGCCCTTTTGACAGGCACCTCCACCACCACGTAAATAGACCTCCCCTTTAACTCACCATAATAAAGAATTATACCTCTGTGCTGTGCTCTCTTTAGCAGCCTCTTTGTTTTCCCAATGTACCATAGTAAATATATATGTATATATTCACCCACTTAAAGACTTTGCCTGTATTTGGGGGTGGCAGACATAGAGCTTGAAATACAACCCAGTAGGACTGGACTGACCTACACCCACTGGCACGTGGCTGTAGGAAAAGTTACTTTTGGTTTTGCTGGTTTTCCTTAGAAAAAAAAGCTGACAGCACAGTAAGAAAATACACGTTGATATTTATTTATCCTCTTCAACAAGAACAGCACAAAGCGAGAAGTGCAGGGTTTTTTCTGTCTTTATGTATACTGATTATTTTCTTTACTCTTTCATTTCCTTCAATGTATTTTATTTAAGAATTTAATTTGTACTTCAAATCAATAGCATTTTTTGTAATTTGTTGGGTATTTTTTTTTTAGATATTCTGTTTCAGGATGTTGAGAATTATTTCAGAACAAAATAAATATTTCACTTTCCTGTTTGTTTTGTTTTGATCTTTGTTTGTTCTGTTTTTGAAATCACCCTGGTAAAGTGCAGTTTTGTTTAGAAGTTATTTTAAAGTCTTACTTTTTTGTTAGTTTTAGTTTTCAATTCTAAGCAACCAAACGAAGTGAAACCGAAATTCTTTTCCATTTGAAAAGCATCTAGAGAACATGAGAAAGTGGCAAAAAATCGACTGTGACACAACATCAGTTTTTGAATTTTTTAGAAATCTGTCAGAATTTTGGTAAATTGAGAGTTTTTGTTAAATACAGGAAAGCAAGTTTTTTATAGTTGACAGTTAGCTACAGGAACACAATATTTTATTTTTTTTTTATTTTATTTTAAAATTATTTTTTATTAATTTTTTTTTTACTTTTTTTTTAGATAGAAAAAAATCTATGTTTCTTTTCCTTGTTTGAACTCTTAATTAATCTCTGACCAGTCATTCTGAAGCTGAAACTGCTGCAGGATGGCAAGGGAGACTATGACTAAGTTCTTACCTTGCTCAGAAATATGTAC
This sequence comes from Ceyx cyanopectus, assembly GCA_013401355.1. Classification (NCBI taxonomy): domain Eukaryota; kingdom Metazoa; phylum Chordata; class Aves; order Coraciiformes; family Alcedinidae; genus Ceyx; species Ceyx cyanopectus. Next base: position 108,944 of record VYZU01064625.1, on the reverse strand, counting down.
TGATGTGGTTAAAACCGCAATTTACACCTCCTAACTGGGACACAGTTATTTATAGGTGAAACAAGACATTAGGTGAATAAAAATAATTCTGGATAAGAAGAGGAATAGCACTTTATTGGTTTGGAACATCTTTAAGCAGTTGTAACTACACTAATGTTATGGGACATACCTATTTTTATTTAGTCATTCTCTTTCTCTGTGAAAAGTTTTCCTCCCTTAAAAAATAATTTGTCACAGCAACCGATAATATTTTTTTTTGTAGCAAATTAAACTTGACTAATATATCTGGATGAAAAATTAATCCTCTTAATGAGAATTTACACTTTGGGTGTTGTCCTCCAAACAGGTCTAAGCTCTTTCAGAAGCTGGTGAGTCTGGAGCAGAGGAGGCTGAGGGGAGCCCTCTTCACTCTCTGCAGCTCCCTGCCAGGATCTTGGAGTGAGCTGGGGCTTGGGCTCTGCTCCCAAGGCCCAGGAGCAGAGCCCATGGGTTGGAGTTGCGCCAGGGGAGGTTGAGGTTGGAAAAGAGTCATCTCTGGGGTGGGGAANTTTGGTTTTGCTGGTTTTCCTTAGAAAAAAAAGCTGACAGCACAGTAAGAAAATACACGTTGATATTTATTTATCCTCTTCAACAAGAACAGCACAAAGCGAGAAGTGCAGGGTTTTTTCTGTCTTTATGTATACTGATTATTTTCTTTACTCTTTCATTTCCTTCAATGTATTTTATTTAAGAATTTAATTTGTACTTCAAATCAATAGCATTTTTTGTAATTTGTTGGGTATTTTTTTTTTAGATATTCTGTTTCAGGATGTTGAGAATTATTTCAGAACAAAATAAATATTTCACTTTCCTGTTTGTTTTGTTTTGATCTTTGTTTGTTCTGTTTTTGAAATCACCCTGGTAAAGTGCAGTTTTGTTTAGAAGTTATTTTAAAGTCTTACTTTTTTGTTAGTTTTAGTTTTCAATTCTAAGCAACCAAACGAAGTGAAACCGAAATTCTTTTCCATTTGAAAAGCATCTAGAGAACATGAGAAAGTGGCAAAAAATCGACTGTGACACAACATCAGTTTTTGAATTTTTTAGAAATCTGTCAGAATTTTGGTAAATTGAGAGTTTTTGTTAAATACAGGAAAGCAAGTTTTTTATAGTTGACAGTTAGCTACAGGAACACAATATTTTATTTTTTTTTTATTTTATTTTAAAATTATTTTTTATTAATTTTTTTTTTACTTTTTTTTTAGATAGAAAAAAATCTATGTTTCTTTTCCTTGTTTGAACTCTTAATTAATCTCTGACCAGTCATTCTGAAGCTGAAACTGCTGCAGGATGGCAAGGGAGACTATGACTAAGTTCTTACCTTGCTCAGAAATATGTACTGATGTGGTTAAAACCGCAATTTACACCTCCTAACTGGGACACAGTTATTTATAGGTGAAACAAGACATTAGGTGAATAAAAATAATTCTGGATAAGAAGAGGAATAGCACTTTATTGGTTTGGAACATCTTTAAGCAGTTGTAACTACACTAATGTTATGGGACATACCTATTTTTATTTAGTCATTCTCTTTCTCTGTGAAAAGTTTTCCTCCCTTAAAAAATAATTTGTCACAGCAACCGATAATATTTTTTTTTGTAGCAAATTAAACTTGACTAATATATCTGGATGAAAAATTAATCCTCTTAATGAGAATTTACACTTTGGGTGTTGTCCTCCAAACAGGTCTAAGCTCTTTCAGAAGCTGGTGAGTCTGGAGCAGAGGAGGCTGAGGGGAGCCCTCTTCACTCTCTGCAGCTCCCTGCCAGGATCTTGGAGTGAGCTGGGGCTTGGGCTCTGCTCCCAAGGCCCAGGAGCAGAGCCCATGGGTTGGAGTTGCGCCAGGGGAGGTTGAGGTTGGAAAAGAGTCATCTCTGGGGTGGGGAACAGGACAGAGGAACTGCACTCAGGTCTGAGTGGTTGAGAGTTGTCTCTGTAACGAGGCAAGTTGCCCAAGCAAGTAAAAATATTCAAATTAATTAGACAACACCTTAAAATAGTCTTATAATGGGGTGACAGAGTCATGATGGTCTTGAACACTGAATCTGTTGGATGGGTCTTGAGTAACCTGGTTGAGTGGGAGGTGTCCCTACCCATCTCAGGGCTGTAACTGGATGATCTTTCTGGTCCCTCCAACACAAAACATTCTAAGATTCTATGATTTTATGGTTCTGTGGTTCTAGGATTCTATGTTTCTATGGTTCTATGATTCTACATTTCTGTGGTTCTAGAATTCTATGATTCTATGTTTCTATGATTCTATGGTTCTGTGGTTCTATGATTCTAATATTCTATGGTTTTATGATTCTATTCTATGATCTCGAACACAAAAATTCAGGCCACACATCATTGTGACTCTCTTCTTATCTAACACCCCCTCTTAACACCTGCTGTTGTTCTTCATCCATATCCAGTGTATTTAGAAAGATCCATTTTTCCCCAGATTGGGCTGCAATCCCGAAAAATCCTGTACTGACTGAAATCTTACAGGCCTGACTGCAAAACCAACACGACAACTTCTGCACGTCCATCTTACAATGAGAAAATTGGGGTTATGTGGAGAGAAAAACATGTTTATCCTCTGANAGAGCTTGAAATACAACCCAGTAGGACTGGACTGACCTACACCCACTGGCACGTGGCTGTAGGAAAAGTTACTTTTGGTTTTGCTGGTTTTCCTTAGAAAAAAAAGCTGACAGCACAGTAAGAAAATACACGTTGATATTTATTTATCCTCTTCAACAAGAACAGCACAAAGCGAGAAGTGCAGGGTTTTTTCTGTCTTTATGTATACTGATTATTTTCTTTACTCTTTCATTTCCTTCAATGTATTTTATTTAAGAATTTAATTTGTACTTCAAATCAATAGCATTTTTTGTAATTTGTTGGGTATTTTTTTTTTAGATATTCTGTTTCAGGATGTTGAGAATTATTTCAGAACAAAATAAATATTTCACTTTCCTGTTTGTTTTGTTTTGATCTTTGTTTGTTCTGTTTTTGAAATCACCCTGGTAAAGTGCAGTTTTGTTTAGAAGTTATTTTAAAGTCTTACTTTTTTGTTAGTTTTAGTTTTCAATTCTAAGCAACCAAACGAAGTGAAACCGAAATTCTTTTCCATTTGAAAAGCATCTAGAGAACATGAGAAAGTGGCAAAAAATCGACTGTGACACAACATCAGTTTTTGAATTTTTTAGAAATCTGTCAGAATTTTGGTAAATTGAGAGTTTTTGTTAAATACAGGAAAGCAAGTTTTTTATAGTTGACAGTTAGCTACAGGAACACAATATTTTATTTTTTTTTTATTTTATTTTAAAATTATTTTTTATTAATTTTTTTTTTACTTTTTTTTTAGATAGAAAAAAATCTATGTTTCTTTTCCTTGTTTGAACTCTTAATTAATCTCTGACCAGTCATTCTGAAGCTGAAACTGCTGCAGGATGGCAAGGGAGACTATGACTAAGTTCTTACCTTGCTCAGAAATATGTACTGATGTGGTTAAAACCGCAATTTACACCTCCTAACTGGGACACAGTTATTTATAGGTGAAACAAGACATTAGGTGAATAAAAATAATTCTGGATAAGAAGAGGAATAGCACTTTATTGGTTTGGAACATCTTTAAGCAGTTGTAACTACACTAATGTTATGGGACATACCTATTTTTATTTAGTCATTCTCTTTCTCTGTGAAAAGTTTTCCTCCCTTAAAAAATAATTTGTCACAGCAACCGATAATATTTTTTTTTGTAGCAAATTAAACTTGACTAATATATCTGGATGAAAAATTAATCCTCTTAATGAGAATTTACACTTTGGGTGTTGTCCTCCAAACAGGTCTAAGCTCTTTCAGAAGCTGGTGAGTCTGGAGCAGAGGAGGCTGAGGGGAGCCCTCTTCACTCTCTGCAGCTCCCTGCCAGGATCTTGGAGTGAGCTGGGGCTTGGGCTCTGCTCCCAAGGCCCAGGAGCAGAGCCCATGGGTTGGAGTTGCGCCAGGGGAGGTTGAGGTTGGAAAAGAGTCATCTCTGGGGTGGGGAACAGGACAGAGGAACTGCACTCAGGTCTGAGTGGTTGAGAGTTGTCTCTGTAACGAGGCAAGTTGCCCAAGCAAGTAAAAATATTCAAATTAATTAGACAACACCTTAAAATAGTCTTATAATGGGGTGACAGAGTCATGATGGTCTTGAACACTGAATCTGTTGGATGGGTCTTGAGTAACCTGGTTGAGTGGGAGGTGTCCCTACCCATCTCAGGGCTGTAACTGGATGATCTTTCTGGTCCCTCCAACACAAAACATTCTAAGATTCTATGATTTTATGGTTCTGTGGTTCTAGGATTCTATGTTTCTATGGTTCTATGATTCTACATTTCTGTGGTTCTAGAATTCTATGATTCTATGTTTCTATGATTCTATGGTTCTGTGGTTCTATGATTCTAATATTCTATGGTTTTATGATTCTATTCTATGATCTCGAACACAAAAATTCAGGCCACACATCATTGTGACTCTCTTCTTATCTAACACCCCCTCTTAACACCTGCTGTTGTTCTTCATCCATATCCAGTGTATTTAGAAAGATCCATTTTTCCCCAGATTGGGCTGCAATCCCGAAAAATCCTGTACTGACTGAAATCTTACAGGCCTGACTGCAAAACCAACACGACAACTTCTGCACGTCCATCTTACAATGAGAAAATTGGGGTTATGTGGAGAGAAAAACATGTTTATCCTCTGATATTTTCTACAGCACTAACTTTATTCTCACAAATTATTTTGCAATAGTCTCCTGCTGTCATGAGGGGTGGACTCGATGATCTCCAGAGGTCCCTTCCAACCCGTACCACCCTATGGTTCCACGATTCTGTGATTTTGAGGCTCACAATGTACTGTTTGTGTGTCCAGGGCTGCTCAGGGTCCTGGCTGGGTAGTTAAATTTGCAAGCGCCTGTGGAAAAACATTCATTTCACAGGCTGTTATTGGACCTGTTAATTCAGAAAGGATATTATCAGAGCTGTTGTCCGAATGGATTGAACTGCAGGTTTGCATTTAAGGCTTCATTATAAATATTGAGAATGTTTTGCAAAGCTCCTTGGAGTTCTGTGCCCTATGGGTAGAAAGACAGAGCTTGTTCGGAGAGGAAGCAAAACTGGGGGGCTGCCATTAGGCTCAGATAAAAAAAACCCTGAAATGTGCCTCTTTTATGCCCAAATATTTCAACTCTAATAAGAGTTCCTGCTGCACATACCATATCAATTAGAAGACCAGGCTTTCATTCCTTCCCTCAATACTTGTCTGTTGTCTCTACTGGTGATGCAGCATTATCACCCCCCCCCCCCGAGACTGAAAATTGTGTTTATTTTGAAGAAAAAATGATTTTCTTTAAAGGGGGACCGCAGAAGGATGAAGCATTTGCATCTCCCTAGTGTTCAGCAGAAGCTCCAGCCCTAGCAGATCCTTCCCACTCCTCCACCAGGAAAAGGGGGACATTAGAGGTAATTACAGAATTCCCGCAGCTCCCGCTGACAGCGGGATCATGTTGGATCCCTACTTGGTAAACACAGACTGAGGAAGGGCCTTGCAGAGCTCCCAGGCAGCAGAGCAAGACAAACTGAAAGCAGAACAAAGCTATTTGATTTTTTTTCTTGCTTTGTCATATTTGTCATTTTTTTTTTACGACCAGAAGGATAACACTACTCAAAGCTACACCTTCATTAGTGCAACCACAGGAAAGAAAATACACAGACAAAACACTTGGAATGGAAAATGAAAGGGTTTAGTTATAGAAGAATTCATCTTTTCTTTTTTTTTTTCATTTTAACCATTTACCACTAATGCTTTATGAGAACAGACATTTTATTTAAAATATTTCAGATAAAATAAAGAGTGTGCCTCTCTCTTCCCTTACATGAATGAAATCAGAGGATAAACCAACAATAACTCACTTAAGGGGACTTCAAAAGACCTTGGCTCAAGATGCCTAAAATGATTTTTTCTAAGTGGCTGGAAAATTAGATACTCGAGCTCCCTGTGCTTTCATGCCAGGGCTCAGGTTCAGACTGTTGAGTTTTCATCCCTGATAACTTATAGTAGACACCAAAAACCTGGCAGCAAACAAAACTTCCTACTCTAACCATTTAATATCTGCACTTCTCTGTGAGAAAACATTTTTGTTTCTCATCTAGAGCACTTCAGGCCTCAGAAATGTTCTGTGAATTATGTCTTTTCATTTAAAAAAAAAAATGTCTGACAGCTTCGAAAGAGTGAATGAAAGCTTCCAGCTCCCTTCATCAGCTGTTGGATCCCAACAAGTTGGCATGATTACCAGAAAGGGGAAATTATTCCAATACTATTTTCATTTCTTTGCTGAAGAGAGTTGGTTTTTATTTTCTGGGCTTCAATAGTGACTCACTGAATGAAAAGAAAATGTCTTAATGAGCTCTAATTCTTCTTTCTGAACTTCACCGAGTTTTCACTACTCTACTTTCTTTTGAGTTTGCTTCTTGTGATCACTTCTCAATGAATCACTGAATGGTTTGGGTTGGAAGGGACCTTCAAGATCATCCAGTTCCAACCCCCTTGCCATGGTCTAGGATACCTCCCACTAGACCAGGCTACTCAAAGGTTGTTCAATATTCATTCCAATAAGAGGGAAAAAATAGAATATCCCTTTCATTTGAATATATAATCAAGGCACTGCTGCCAAGGATAAATTCTTTGGTGTTGCATCCAGTCTGTTGATCCTGAGTTTGGGGTCCTTTTTGTCATGGCAAGAAGCTTTACTTACAGGTTACCCCATTTATTAGGGAAGTAACTCTCCAGTCCACCCTGCAAAAGATGAAACATCCACAAACCTTTATCAATAGCCACTCAACATCACAGAATCATTAAGGTTGGAGATGACCTCCAAGATCATCAGGTCCAAACCAAAATCATCATGACCACTAAACCATGTCCCAAAGTGCCTCATCTACATGTTTTTGGAGCTCCTGAAGATGTTCAGTTGAATCTGACTTTTTAGAAAAATCTCTGTTACTGATGAGGAAAAAATATAGAAAAAAAAAGGAAAAAAAGGAAAAAAAAATTATTTCAACCCAACCACACAAAATATCAGGAAGAAAAGGACAGACTTGAGTGTTGTGCCAAAGCAAATGCATTTTCTTACCTTTTTTTGCTCTGATACTGACAATTCATCCTTACCTTTGCCTCCACTACATGGAACACCAGACCACAGTCCTCTCCTGCCTTCCATATTCTCTTTTTCTTCACCAATAATCCCCAACGCAATTTAATCGAAAGATATAGTCTTTTTTTTTTTTTAAAAGACTATTGTAGTGGGTTCTGCACAACGAAAGATTACCGTAAATCACTGGGATAAAGGAGATTGTAGTGGGAGGCACAGATAGGATGAGATGAGCCAGCTGGCAGATTTTTATTGTAACCGAGGCAAACACCGGTTTCAATATAATCAGCCAGGAAACTGGAATCAGCCCTTGAAAACTCAGGACATTCCCAGAAATAGTAACATCTGGTCATCATAAAGATTACATTGGTAGATTCCAGCTATATTTGAGATAGGAGCTCTGTGAGGAGAGCACTTAAAGCAATTCTTTCATTTCTTTCTTTTTCTTTTTTTTTTTTTTTTTTTTTTTTTTTTT
>VYZU01064625.1:66178-101247 GCA_013401355.1 Ceyx cyanopectus | reverse complement strand
TTTTTTTTTTTTTCCCCCCCTGCAGTACTTCTTGAACAGCTTAAATAGGAAACTTGATCTTCTCTGGGTACTTTGCCATTGTCCACTTCACAGCAAATTTCCTCTGAAGCTCTAACTTGGGTTTATTTGCTGCAGTTTCATTTCCCTGTAAAACCTGCCCTGCAACATGGAGAGGAAATTAAGGGACCAGTCTTTCCACTTTTCCTCTTCATCACTTTCCCTTGTGGTAAGAAACACTGATTAAAAGGAAAAAAGTTTATTTAGCCAAAGTGAAAATCAATAGCGTCAGTCAGGTATCTGTTAAAAATAAATAAATTATAGCCCTCTTTGGCTTCTGTCAGTTACCTTTCCTTCGCAGGACCTGCGAGAAAGACTCGGTAACAACCCTCTCTGGCCTACCTGACCAAGTCCTAATAACTTTCTGGTAATAAATTAAGCCCAGGATTTATTTATTTACTCTAGAAGTTCTGCTAATTAAATAGCTTTTGCTGCATAAGACAGCGCTTGTTCGTAACTAAGTAGGGCTTTGTGCCTGACAACGGGTTAATGGGCCAAAACAACTCATTTTTGAGAGCGTTGGCTGTTTTGGTCCAGCAAACTGGTTCCAGAACCTCACACATCCCACATTCCCTTCGCACATCTGGACCCTGCGCGGACAAAGTTTTCTTTCATATAAACTGTTTATTGTTCCGCGAGATTGATGCAGTTAATATTGGCTTTCAGAATGACAGATTAGCATCACCAGTTAATCAGGGCTATTAGCAGATAAATATCTGTAATTTAATCACTACAGTAATTTCTTTTCCAATAATAAGATTTACAAATGCAAGTGATTAAGTAATTAGCTAACATCTCCATAGATTACAATTCCTCTGAGCTTTCTTCTCTCACTTTTTTTTTTTCCAAAAGATTTCAGTATTTAATTAAATACTCCCTCCTTCACATCTCCTTGGTACACACACGTGAGAAGTTGAGTGGTTTTATATATATTTTTCTCAATGCAAACTCCATTTTTCGTGTGTAATTCCACAAGGAACCCCGCTGCTTCCAAACCTCTCCCACCCCACCAGTGCTTAGTGAATATAATCGTTCCCAGTACCTTTCCCAGCCCATGCAGCAAGTGAGGTGCACAAGGGGAAAGAATAATTTACAGGAAAGTGGTGGTGGTGGTGGTGGCTTGAGGGGGGGGGGAAATTGCCAATGGAAAAAAATTGTGTGCACTTGATAAAATAAAAGGCTGGTTTTCTAAAGCAGTCTATCCAAACACTTCTCAAGGATCCCTTTGTTGCTCTTCCACCGACTTGGCCCTAGGGCAAACGGCAAGTTCTACTCCTTCCAAACTTATATTCTCCTATTTGCGGAGTAATTTGACAGTTACTGTTAATTTCCTAAATGCAACATGAAAGCTGTAGAAGGAAGCCTGAAAAAGGGTGAGGGGGTGGGTTGGGGAGCAGGGTGGGGGGGAAGGAGAAATTCATAAAGAGCAGCAGAGAATATGGGCAAAATTACTTCCATGTGTGGTGCACGGGAGAGGCTTGGGCAGGGAGCTGTGGCCTTCCCAGGGTTTGACCTCTCGAGGCGGTGCCAGTTTGCTGGAGAAAAGGCATTGCTCTTTAATGAGGGCCTAATTTTTATTGCCACTCCATCGACTTCAAAGTGCTTCAGGTTGCCAAACATAATTTCGCTGGAGGTATTTTCAGGTGCAGAGCAAATACTTCATAAATAATTTCCTCGTTAGATTACGAATTCCATTTAAAAAGGGGAATGGGGGTGTGTGTGGAGCTTTTCTAAGGCTTTTTTGGAAGCTGATTAAAAAATCTTTCAGAGGGGTTCTTTATTACTTTCATTCTGAAAGAAAATAATTAAACAGTCTTAATTTTTTATTTATATTTTCAAATGAACACTCATCTTGGTGAGATGACCAAGTACAGTGGAGATGTTTTTAATATGCTCTCAATTAAAACACACAACCCAAGGCTCTGGGTTCTGAACCTTTTTCCCTCTCCTCATCCTCAAATTGCTACTAAGCTCAGCAACTCGGTGGCAGCCTCGTTGGGGCCCCAATTAATTATGTAGATCTGTCACACTTCTATGTTTTTCATCTGTTTAGTCTTCTCCTCGAGTGAAAAAGCCTATAATTAAAATATGCTTCTGTACATCATCTTTATCACACCCCTCTTGCAAAGTGAGCACAGGGAATCATAGAACCATAGAATCCCAGCATGGTAGGGATTGGAAGGGACCTCTGGAAATCACCAAGTCCAATCCCCTTGCCAGAGCAGGGTCACCCAGGTCACATTGCTCAGGAACTCATCCAGATGGGTTTTGAAAGTCTCCAGAGCAGGAGACTCCAGCACCTCTCTGGGCAGCCTGGGCCAGGCTCTGGCACTCTCACAGTGAAAAAGTTTTTCCTTCTGTTGAGGTGAAACTTTCCATGCTCTAGTTTATCCCCATTGTTCATTGCCCTATTGCTGGGCACTACAGAGATTTTATCCTTCTGTTTAGCACCTACCTTTCAGAGATTTATAGACATTAATAAGATCCCCTCTCAGTCTTCTCCTAAGACTGAACAGCCCCAGTTCCTTCAGTCTTTCTTCACAGGGGAGATGCTCAAGTCCCTTCATTGTCCTCATAGCCTCTGATGGACTCTCTCCAGTAGATCCCTGTCTCTCTTAAACTGGGGAGCCCCAAACTGGACACAGTATTCCAGGTGTGTTCTCAGCAGGGCAGGAGAACCTCCCTACACCTGATGGACACCATGCACCCCAGGACACCATTGACTTTTCTGGCCACAAAGATCTATTGGTGTCCCATGGAGAACTTGCTGTCCACCAGGACTCCAAGGGCTTTCTCCATGCTGCTGCTTTTCCAGCAGGTCAACACCTAATGGGAGTCACTGCAGTGTCCCTGGCACAGATGAGATGGTGCTCAAGTTGGACACCTTGAGGTTTTATAAGCCACTCACTGGGTAGAACTCAAAATGCCAGCGAGTACCTGAGCAGGGAGAAGCTCCATCACTTTTTAGTTTTAGTCAGTTTTCTCTTGCTAATAATCCTGCAAATTGGACGGGTTATGGGTTTTTGAATATTTCCTCTCAGTTACCCTGGAACATGAGGAACAAGTGAAAAACATTTATAAGAACAAAGGTAGGGAATTACTGATAGTTTTGCCAATGTTAAATTCATTTTCTGTTTCTTTTTCTGGAGAGAGCTGGTTGGAAGATGAAAGTTAGCATAAATATTGCAGAAAACATTTTCTTCTGTTGTCACCTTGAAAGCCAGCTGGATTTGATTAGATTATAGACTTTTAAAACTGATATATGTCACTTTATATACTGCAGCTGTATACCTGCAGTAGGACTTGTTGGAGAATTCTTATCTCTAAACCCACACTTGAGCAGTCACACCTGTGTCTGAGCCTTCTCCTGACTACAGTGTAAAAAAAGAAGAATTAAGTAAATAAATAAATCACAGTTCTTCTCAGAAGTGGTAATTTTATTGCCTCAAACCCAGTGAAATGATGGAAGTGAGTTACTTCCTTCCTAATCGGGTGCAATCGTGCACACTTCGCTGTTTCCCATCCCTGAAGTGCAAAGTCCCATTAACACCCCCCACTTATGTCACCTTGAGCATTGGGCTCAGGTTTGGGTGCTGCAGGAAAAGAAAGAGCTGGAGGTGCTGGAGCAGGTCCAGAGAAGAACAAGGGAGCTGGGGAGGGGTCTGGAGAACATGGATGATGAGGAGGGGCTGAGGGAGCTGGGGCTGGTGAGTCTGGAGCAGAGGAGGCTGAGGGGAGCCCTCCTCACTCTCTGCAGCTCTCTGCCAGGAGCTTGGAGTGAGCTGGGGCTTGAGCTCTGCTCCCAAGGCCCAGGAGCAGAGCCCATGGGCTGGAGTTGCCCCAGGGGAGGTTGAGGTTGGAGCTGAGGAACCATTTCTGTGCTGAGAGAGTGGAGAGGCCTTGGCATAGGCTGCCCAGGGAGGGGGTAGAGGCACCAGCCCTGCAGGGGCTCCAGGAACACCCAGAGGTGGCACTTCAGGCCAGGGTTGAGTGAGATGGTGAGGTGTTATCAGTTGGACTTGATGACCTTGGAGGTCATTTCCAACCATGACAGTTGGGTGTGATTCTGTGTGTGAAAATGAGGTGGCCAGGGAGCCACATGTCTCACTCAGGGTGAAGGGATCACATTAGTGCCCATACTTGGCTGCTCCCTACATCAAAGAGGAGACAAATACAAAGCAGAGACTCATGGATTTTCATGTTCCTTCGACATGTAACAAAGGCTTGGCATCAGACACCCAGAAAGTAGTTATAACTCAGAGAGAGCTGCAGCTTTCAGCTTTCTGTTTTCACCCTTTATTGCTTTAGCTGAAATTATAGAGATATCTGTGATGGATCTCGAAAGATCTCCCATTCTGACAGCTGGAAAACAATTTTGTCCATCAGCCTAAAACAATTTTGATGAAAAAACTCAAGCAGCCAAACCGAAATTGTTGAAGAAAGAGCCAAAATGAAACTAAAAATGAAGAGATAGGAGAGATAAGAAATATGTTGCTTCAGTTCATCTGAGCACAAGAACCACTATTCAAATTTACCATCCACACTACTTTTTCTGAGGAAAAGGGACAGCAGAGAGGAGAGATGAATGTGAGAAGTGGCAGAATATCTTTTTGTGCTTTTTTTCACTCCCTTGCTGAGATTTTTGGGTCACTTCATGCCCAAGTGCATTAACATTTCAATTGAAATCTGGAGTTCATCCTCCAACCAAAAATCTCCTGGTGCTGCAGTTTGGTTTGTATCGTAGAATGGCTCAGATAAAACAGCGTCAGGTGAAACCAAACCCAGGGAAGTTGCCCAGGAACGTATCCTAACGTGGTGTAACTTAACGGGAATTCAGTTCCCAGGGTTGGCTTAGCTCACAGACTTAGTCCAAGTCAAAACTTTCCTTTTGCTTAAAAAAAATATAATTAAATAATATTTAAAAAAAAAATATTAAATAAATTGCTTTTCTTCTACTACATCTTAAATTCAAATCCAATTATATCTTCAGATATTCTTGTATACTTCCCCCCCCTCGGCTACTTATGCTTTTGTTCTGTGTCAGAGGGAAAGGGCAGGTCTAAAGTGGGAATAAAGTTGAGAATTATGTAATGCCAAGCAGAAATTTAAGTTTCACTCGCAGAGAAGAAGGTGGGACCTAAGTGGAAGGGGAACTCTCAAGAGAGCAAAGCATCCTCTGCATTGCTGGCCACTCAAAGCTGAACAAAGGTGCAATGGAAATTTAGTGCGAGGCCATTTATTTTTTTTCTGAAGAGATAACAAAACATGGTATTTTTGTTTTCAGTCTTCTTTAAATTCTAACGACTGATGTTTCACATAGAGGTCCCTGCTATGTCCATTAAAATATTTTATTTATTTATTTTTTGCTAATATTACACAGTACTTGAGTTAAACATCGCCGTGGTACAGCCAGGTTCAGATCATATCATATATAAAAAACAGAATATACTGCAATTTTTCTTGTTTCCCTGGTAACAACTGTAAATGCACCAACTCCCAGAACTGCTCCACCCCTCCTGCTGCTGATGTCAGGCACGGGAGACGCACATGTGCAACTCAACTCCATACCTGTCAAAGCAGGAGGACGCTCTGTTTGATCACCCGTGGGTTGGTCCCGCCAACACCATTCATTTGGTGATCAGAGGGCAGTGTTAATTTAGTCAGCTCTCAGGATAATTGAGCCAGGGAAAAAAAAAAAAATCACCCACTCGTGCATTGGTTCTAATCGACAAAGAGGATGGGGAGGCTAAAAGAGCCATCATGTGGCTGGAAGGAAGGCAATGTGTTCTTTGCTGGGAAAGAGAGGATCAGAGACATTTCTGTTAACATTAATAATTCCCAATAATTGGACCCTGCTCGATGCCAGAGCGTTCTCAAATTCCACACCATGCATGCGTGCCAGCAGGGTTCAGCATGAATAATGGCAATACAATGGAGAGGGAAGGGATGAATGAGGATTTTCCATGTGTTAGCTGACAGGATCAAGCTTTGAAACAAATGGCCGGTCCTTATTAATGCGGCTATTATTTTGATAAACCAACCAGAATGAATGTGGTACTCATGAAAATGTGATGGGCAACAGCATAGGAATCCCACTGTAATTTTACAATTAATTAAGCTACCTGTAGCCATTATTAGAAAAGATTGTGATCTGACCTTANTTGCTAATATTACACAGTACTTGAGTTAAACATCGCCGTGGTACAGCCAGGTTCAGATCATATCATATATAAAAAACAGAATATACTGCAATTTTTCTTGTTTCCCTGGTAACAACTGTAAATGCACCAACTCCCAGAACTGCTCCACCCCTCCTGCTGCTGATGTCAGGCACGGGAGACGCACATGTGCAACTCAACTCCATACCTGTCAAAGCAGGAGGACGCTCTGTTTGATCACCCGTGGGTTGGTCCCGCCAACACCATTCATTTGGTGATCAGAGGGCAGTGTTAATTTAGTCAGCTCTCAGGATAATTGAGCCAGGGAAAAAAAAAAAAATCACCCACTCGTGCATTGGTTCTAATCGACAAAGAGGATGGGGAGGCTAAAAGAGCCATCATGTGGCTGGAAGGAAGGCAATGTGTTCTTTGCTGGGAAAGAGAGGATCAGAGACATTTCTGTTAACATTAATAATTCCCAATAATTGGACCCTGCTCGATGCCAGAGCGTTCTCAAATTCCACACCATGCATGCGTGCCAGCAGGGTTCAGCATGAATAATGGCAATACAATGGAGAGGGAAGGGATGAATGAGGATTTTCCATGTGTTAGCTGACAGGATCAAGCTTTGAAACAAATGGCCGGTCCTTATTAATGCGGCTATTATTTTGATAAACCAACCAGAATGAATGTGGTACTCATGAAAATGTGATGGGCAACAGCATAGGAATCCCACTGTAATTTTACAATTAATTAAGCTACCTGTAGCCATTATTAGAAAAGATTGTGATCTGACCTTAATCCTCATGTACTAAGCTGGCACGTTGCCTGTTTTCACCTCGGAGTTAATGAAGATGAACATTTGTATGCAAGTCTGCCTCTTACAGTCATTTTGTGAGCTTATTTGGAAATTTCAGCCCTTTGCCTCCGTGATTCTGAGTCAGCCACAGTGAGTTTCATTCTGCAAAGGGATAATTTTCATCGTTACCCATGGAAGTACACACTGTTCACCAGGATAATGCTGAAGCTTATTTGGTGAGCACGAGGGAGAGTAGTGACCTCATGCTTTCTGCAGCCGTTGTCCATCCTGCCTCCCTTCCTGGTCAATAAAACACCATATGAAAAGCTAAAAAATCAGTTTGAATGTTTTTAAAAGGGAAAAAAACCAAAACCTTTCTTTCTAAAGGAGCATATTTCAAATAATAACTATTTTCAATGAAAATTATGGAGTTTTCTCTAAAACATCCATCAGTCTAAAGCTGATTTTGCTATAATTAAAAACTTTACAGTTAGTTTAGCCTAGTGAATTCACATTCAGTTAGAAGCAGTAGTAAGGAGCAGTAGTGGCAGTTTTACTAGTTCTATTACTAATAATTTACGTGAATGCTCAGAATTTTCAGCCAGGATTATTATAGATTATTTTCAGATTATTATTATAAATTATTTTCACCCATGAGTCTCTATCTTCTCCTTCTCTGGAGACTTTCCAACCCCCCTTTATCTGTTCCTGTGTGGGCTGCCCTGGTGCCCCTGCTCTGCCAGGGGGGTTGGACTCCAGCATCTCCAGAGCTCCCTTCCAACCTCTACCATTCAGTGGTTCTGTGATTTTACTGTGCAGAATTTAAGCCAGACTACATATGTGAGATGTTGTGGTGGCAGTGGGGTTGTTGGTCTTCATTTGAGATGTCCACATCTCTGTGTAGCAGATAAAGCAGGAGGAGAAAGCAAAACCAGATCAAGGTGGTGAGCAAAATGACATTCAAGAGGGTAGATTCATTCCCACAGTGGGAGACTGGGTGACTCTACTGAACCTGCCCAATGTTCAGAAACTGAAAATAAAAATTTCTGGCAGAAAAAAATAGAATTTCTTTCTATCACCCCAGAAACTATAATCCAGAATCTCCTCAGGCAGGAAGGCATGCCTGGCTCATGAGAAAGTTGGGCCATTTCAAGAGGATGTGAGATAAAGAACTAGAACACAGACTATTTTCTGCTCCCCTCTATTTTTGTGAAGCTTCATTGTTCTTATGCAGAGTAAACAATATTTTGCCAGAAGAAGGTTGTTTGGTTAGTCTGTTCACCTCTGCTGGTAGAATCCCAAAGGGGAAAGCTGCTGATATAGCTCTTCCAAGGATGCACATACCTTTTACTGTCAAACACAAGATTTCTCTGCCTAGACTCCAGGCTACATGGATGCAAATTAATTCCAGATCGAAACCATATAGCTGCAGTTAATGCTGTGCTGTGTTCCAGGCAAAAAGCCCGTTCAGCTGAGCTCTCAGGACATGTTAGTTAGAGAAAATAGGCAGATTAAATCCATTATTTAGTGTCTGCTTGGAATTCACTCACACATAAACAACTTGGACTAGAGTACCCTGCAAAAAAACAATGCACCCTACTCAAGCAGCAGCTCAGCCTGCCCTGGGCACCGTAATTCTGTGGTGGTTTGAAGAAAAAATAAATTTGGGGTGGGATTCAGTCTCAGATTCACCATTTAAATAAGGGTGTCAACATGAGAGCCAGGTGTCTAAACACCCAGATAGTCAATGTGGGTCAGACACTATGATGAGGGGGGTCCAGACAAGCTATTAAGTTGGTTAAATGTGAGGACTTGATTGTAAATGCATGGTGGTCTAACATCACAAGGTGCCACGTTGTCTGAGGAGATCCACAGGTGACACACTTTGCCTTCTGAACTGACAGTGTCAAAATGCCATGAGATGTTACAAAAAACCACCAGAAACTTGAGTGTGGTTGAATAAATTGAACTTGAATTGCCTAATTCTATCTGGTCTGAGCAGCCCTTAAGATTAAATAAATCTTCATTGACTCCAGTGGGAGCTTAGATACCTAACTCACGTGTGGATGTCCATGCTGTGGAAACCTAAATTGGCTGGATCACAGAATCATGGAATGGGTTGGGTTGGAAGGAACCTTCAAGATCATCCAGTTCCACCTGCCATGGCAGGGACACCTCCCACGAGACCAGGTTGTTCAGAGCCTCATTTTCCAGAGATGAGGAAGCTTCTCTGGTCATCCTCTTCCACTGTCTCACCACCCTCAGGGCAATGAACTTCTTCCTAATGTCTAATCTAAATTGACTCTGCTCTAGCTTAAAATCTAAAGCCTGAATTCCAGTCGTAGTAAGAGATTCAGCTGCCTGGCAAGTGACAAGTGACTATACCACAGGGTGGCTTCTTCAGCTTCCAGCTGCCCAGAGAAGTCCTTGGGGTCTCCCGTGGATCACATATGTGCTTGCCAGGCAGTCATGTCCTTGATAAGCCAGGGAATCCCAAATGACAAGGACATCTGTGTTTAGGTAACAGCACTGAACCCCTGCTTTTTTTTTGGAGCTAATGTATGCAAAAATGATGCCCATAATTTGATTTTATTTTTTTTTTTAAGATATGCCAAAATGGCTTAAGAGATATACACCAGCTGATGACAAATACTGGTTTCATATAAAGAAAATATTTATCATCTATCTTCAACTGGGGACATTCACTTAAGACAAACCCATTTTTCCAACACATGTAAACATTCCAAAATAGGTCCACACACCTCTGGCTGAGATGAGAATTTAATATCTATTATTTTCATTACTAAATTCCTCAAATATTTTTCTTTTTTTTTTCCTTTTCTTTTTCTTTCTTTTTTCTTTTTTCTCTCTTTTTTTCCCCTCTCAACCAACTGGGATTCAGAAGTTGCTCTGGTGCTATCCAACTTCTAATATTAAAAATTCTGTCTCATAAAAAGTGGATCTAACAGGCATCAAAGACTTGCATTCCACTGCGATTTGGATGGTAAAAAATGTAAAAGTGCAGATCTACACACCTTAATATTCTCAATAAGACTTTCTATCTTGCTTTTTTTTTTTTTTATATCCTTTAACTGGATGTGACTGCCAATTGGGTTCACAGTAAAAAGTAATAAACTTGAACTGGACACAGCATAGGTGTTTTTGCAGGTATCTTTCTGTAATTTAAGACAAATGACATCTTGATTAAATGATAATTTATGTACACATCCTTCAGTAGCATTATTTTTTTCCCAGTTACCTACATTAATGGTTTAACATTTACTCTCTTCCACCTCATCCATTTGCCTAAGAGCCTGATGAAGCCAAAATTCAGTGTCAGTCTCTTCAGCAGTGGAGCTGCTTAACAAATGCTGTTTATTGATCTTGTGACATGCACTGTCCTCAAGATCCAATTTATTTGAACAAATTCCTTTTTTATTGTAGCTCCTCTTACAACTCATAAGCATAATTATGTATTTTATACCTTTGATTTATAGCAATAGCAAGCATGTATCTATTGCTCCGTACATCTGCAGAATAAATCAGATTTTTTTTTTCAAATCCAACACATGTAAAAAGAATTTAATCAAATAGATATCATCTATCACTCACCCAAAAGCCTAAAGCTTAGGCTCTTCTAGATTTCCTACATGTCCACTGCCCATTTCCCAAGCTGCCTACAAAACTAGAGAGGAACTTTGCAGCATCTTCGCACAATTAACAAGTCAGAGGTGGAACACAGAAGTCAGAAAGTTAATTGCTGAGCCACTTAAACGGGCTATGATGTGGAATCCTGGCTTGACCATTTGAACTCTCACAGGCTATTGCAAAAAAAGTTATTCTAAACAATTGAGAGATTAAAAATATATCTGTACAAACTTGTTTTCTAGATTTTTGCCTCATCTGTTCACTCCAGGATGTTCTGCTTACAGGTTTTGATGTAAACCTGAGCAGCATGAATGGAAAATGAGTATACTTTAAATGTAATTTAATACTTAATAATATTACTCTAATGCTTAATACTCAGTTTCCAGACAGGTCTCTCATAATTTTTTGCTGGACCGTGAATTTTCTAACATAGAAGATTTGCCTATGTCCCAAAATTTCCACTTCTTTTCCAGTGATCATATGAAACTCTAAGGAATTATTTTTTCCCTAGTTTATTTCCTAGAAAAAGGCAAGAAAAAAATCCAGACTGTTTGCTTTGGTTACCAAAACCCCTCTCACTTTTCCTTAAGGTACTTGAAGAACAACACGAGATGAAAAAAAATGTGGAGAGATTTTTTTTTCTCTGGTCACAAATCACATTCTCCACTGAACTACACATCCAGGAGGAATCTCATAATTAATGGAGATGTGTCCAGGTTTGGGGATTTTACAGTCAATACTACAACCCGATTTGGTTTTACCCAGAGTTCCTCTTTTCTTTTCCTCTTACCACAATTCAAGGACATTTTTTGAAGATGATTTTTTTTTTTTTTTTTTTTTTTTTCTTGGGAAGCGTCCAAGTTTCTGAATAACAAAATGTGACAATAATTAGAAAATAGTTGGAGTGGGTTAATGAACTATGATCCATTGAGTCATGGATTTCAGAGCAGGTGTCTGACTGCGAGCCAGCTGTGAGGTTTGTTTTTTTTCTGGCTGTTGTCTAGGTATGTTGCATCGTCTGGGTCTCTTTTGGAAGCAGATGTGATTTTTACTTATATCACTTTCTGCTTTGTTGCTTCTGTCCAGTATCTGTATTCTCTGTTTATTTTTTTTTCCCTAAACCAAACATCTTTTTCTTTACTTTTTGTTGTTGTTGTTGTTGAAACTGAATTAAATCTATACCTCAGCTGATGAAAAAGGAGGTCATCTGGACTTATTTGGGTGTAAGTAGGATCTTCTAAACTGAGAAAGCAAATTAGACTTCAATTTCTAGCATCTTATTACAGGAATCCACAGGGATATGTATCCTTCATCCCATATAACCCTGAAGAGGAGTGGCTATGAAGCAAGGTGCAGCCTCCCCAGTGCCCAGTCCAGAAGCACCACCCCTGCCCTGCTCCTGATGGACACATTGGTCCTGATCCAACCTTGTGTTGAGGTGAAACCTTCTCTGCTCCAGTTTATCCCCATTGTTCCTTGTCCTATTGCTGGGCACTCCAGAGATTTTCTCCTTCCATTTGACACCCACCCCTCAGATATTTATAGATATTAATAAGATCCCCCCTCAGGCTTCTCCTCTCCAGACTAAACAGCCCCAGTTCGCTCAGCTTTTCTTCATAAGGGAGATGCTTAAGTCCTTTAATCATCTGTTGGTCTCTTTCCAGTAGATCCCCGTTTCTACATTTTATGGTCATGTTTTGTCTCCTTCTTCCTTAGGAAAATGATATTTCATGTTATTATGGCATATACTGGACCTAAGCTCATGATGCTCTCACCTCCTGTTGCCTGCCAGGTCTTTGAAACCTTCACTGACCCCCACCCATTTTAAGCACCACTTCTTGTATCAACAGCACCACATATATTCAAATATAACGATTTAAAACATAACTGATTAAACAGGACAAAGTCATACCTTACCCAAAATGCTTTCTGATTTATTGTTACTGTTTGAAGACTACATTTATCAGCCTGATTGGGTTAGCAGAGCAGCTAATAAACCAATGTGCTTACTCTTTGACAGCCTCAGGTAAATAAGTATGGGTGAGAACCAAGATTAAAAACCTTCTGTGTAGCAGAGGCTGAAACTAGTTGAAAACAAACATTTAGAAAAAAAAAAAAGAAAAGAAAAGAATTGCAATTATGATAAGGTGCAGCAGGTAGCCTAGCAATTATTTAATAGCTTCTTCCACAGAGGATTCAGCGTAATATTGCCTGTACTGAAGCGAATAAAAAGCCATATATCCGACCATCAGCCACTAAAGCATTTTCTCAAATTCAATCACTGCTTGACAGTTGAAAATAACACTTTTCAACAGGTTAGGAAAAGAGAGGAAAAAAAATAGAGAGGGAGAAATATATGATATCTAGCTGGTATTTCAGAGGCTTGAAAATTAGAGCAATGGTTTTTAGACAAGGTGCCAGTAACAGAAAGTTCAAAAATACAATATTTGGAATCTGTTGCTGAAATTCATTATTGTTTTCTTTTTATCCCCATGTTTTTAATTGCAAGTATTTCAGCAGTCTGGGAACGTTTGAATATTTATCTCTATCCTTTCTTCCTTAATTCTTTCCTCTTCTTCACACATGACAGCAATCCCAAATCATGACATTTGCAAAGATGTCATGCATGGGAAATCTGCCCTGCAAACACCCAGATAGACCATGTTCACAGCTGAATTAGGCTCACTCTATATTTAGCTACCAGCAGTCCCTCTGAGACACGGGTGGACATGGGAATTCCTTCAGCTTGATGGAAACCTAATGCCTCTAATCTTCCACAGGCAGCAGGATTTCTTTAGTCAATGGAAGGTGGAATATTGAATTCTCTTGGGGTATGTTGATCCTGCTGAGTAAAAAGGGCCAAGGATCAAACTACTCTCCAAGAGCAGCCTGATCCTCACTTTTCACATCACACAGATATTAACTCACTCTCTGACTTTTTAGGGAGGCATCAGCTTCCCCAAGACGAAATTCATGGTTATTTGAAGAGCTAGTTCCCATAAACAGCAACTGTTCCCCAAATGGATGGATTAAACTGCAGCAATTTGGCTCCCCTTTTCCAAGTTAGGATGAAAAGAGTCCTGTCTTAACATCACAAATGGATTAATTGACCTTTGTGGTCAGCTCTGTGATGAACTTGGATGGAGCTCTAAGTTCTACTGAGTTAGAGGTAGAATTTCAGATTTAGATGTTTCATTTAGGTTATTATGATCTTCTAGGTCCCTTCNATTGCCTTTAGTTTTTTTAGATTAATTTTTTTTCTTTGATAACATTTAGTTTATTGTAGTGTAGTTTAGTTCATCTTAATTTACCTTAGATTAGTTTAGCTTATCTTAGTTTAGTTTGGCTTATTTTGTGCTCATTTGTATCCGAAGAGCTAAGAACAACAGCAAACGCCTGTATAAACCTGAGATGAGGTGTCACCTGGGACATTGTAGAGCATCTATGTTTCTCCACATATTACTAAAACCATTTGCCACCACAAAGAAGAGGGATGAAGAAGTTCAGAGCCTCATCCAACCTTGTTCTCCCTGAGTGGGTTGCAGTCGAACTAGTGACTTAGAACTGAGTCATAATTCCTCTGAGTTATCCTATACTCCCTTTTATTTTAAACAGACACAATTTTGTCCACAGGTTTGGATGGTGATCTTGGTATTCTTGCAGGAAAAAAAATACATACACTGGTGCTTAAAATTCCCTTCTTTCTTGCCGGATAAAAAACCTCCTGATTTCCTTTTCCTACTCTAATTCATTTTCCCCAACAATCTCCACCCCATTTAGCTGTCTACTCATAGTATTCCCCAAGTTGATATTAATTTACATGGCTTACCCAAATGTACTTCATATTTTAAATAGATTAAGACTCCCTTTGAAGTAGGCATAATATTTGACAAAAAGCTTTCTCATCTCCTCCCCTTGCACCCCCCACGGATGAATACCCTTGGATATAATAATACCCCTGGAAAGGGCTGGATGCTCCTGTGCAGACTTGGGAGTGGAAATAAACACTTCTGTGTGTATGCATAGGTATGCTTATAGATTTGTAGAGGTTTGCATTTGTATTTCTATATACAGCCATGCTGAAAAGCCAAATGTGATGGAGAGCCAAAGCAGAGCAGGTCTCCTCCTGGACTACTGAGCCAACAGTCCTCAGCCCTGACCTGGAGACATCACCTCCGTGGGAACAAAACATTTGTGTCTTATTAAAGCAGCAGAAAAGCTCCTTCTCTAGAACTGTAAAGTTTGTGCAGAATGAAAGGGTAATTTGTGAGCAGGAAAAAGAGTATAACCACGTTTCTGTCAAGAGAGAGGGGCAGAAAGGAAAGAGGTGCTGCATATTATTAAGCTGCTTGATCACATATGTCTTTTCAAAAGGAGAGAAGGAGACATTAGCAGCAAACAGAGGAACATTGTCATCTGCAAACATAAATATTTCAGATTTCAGGTACGCTGGGAATGTCATTAATGTAAAAGCTGACAAGAAGGGGCCCTGGAGTCAGCAATGACCGTGGGAGGCACTTCAAGAGACAGAAGAAGGGGCTCTGACAACAAGCACTGTAATAATAATAAACTCCTTTGAAAGTCACATGGGAGAGAGGGAGGGAATCGGGACAAAGAAGCTGCTTTTCAGTTGGGAGGGGTGGAGGAGAGGGAGGGAAGGAAGAACCTGGCTCCTCTCAGCGTTAAGTGCTCTTGTTGCTGGGGGTTCAACACGTCAGTGCCTGTGGCATGGCCTCTATCCTATGGCTGAGAAAAGGTGATCGATGCATTCAAAGAGCCCCTTGCCAGCCAGTTGCTGAGATGAAGAGAAGATATAAAGGTTGCAATTAGTTAGAAATAATTTAGATTTAGGGCGAGGACGGGTGATATTACCTGCCAACAGGGTCAACAGGATAGAGATTAAATAGGAGCTTCAGCAACGTGATGTGTTTTTTTCCCTGTCAGATGGAATATTGGCCTAGAAGGCTGGAGAGGCAACAGAATAACGGGGGTAAAAGGGTCAGCAATTGCTACAGAGAGGATAAGCTAATTCTTTATTGAATGAACATCTAAGCAGGGTGATCAGGGTCTTTCTTCTTGATCCCACTTCACATCTGAACTACTCATTTTAATGAACTAAGCAGACACTAAACTGCTAGGCAAAATTACAAAAAAAAAAAAAAAAAATTAAAAAAATTAAAATTAAAAAACAACGAATTGGAAAGGTGCTGTGTGGTGGTTGAAGGGTGGTGTGCTGGACCAGACTAGCTGGTTGTCAGGTAGGCTCCATGTTCAATTCATGCTGGTGGTGGAGCCCAGCAGCAGCAGTGAGCTGTGCATCCCTCAGCAGAGCAGTGTCCCCTGTTAGGTGGAATCTGCCTTGAGCNTGAATCTCAGTAAAACACCCTGTTATTTATTATATATTTATATATTAATTTTTTTTTTCTGAGAAACTGGGAGAGAAAAACCAAAACATTATGGATGCAAATTACTACATGGTAGGGAGTGAGGACATCCTGGATTATTATTGCCACTTATTCAAGAAATAAATGAATATATTTCCAGGGAGGGAAGAAAAAAAAAAAGAAAGAGAAGAGGAAAGGAAGAAAGAATAAAAAGAAAAGGAAAAGAGAAAAGAGAGGAAAAAAGAAAAAAGAAAAACTAAACAAGAAAAAAAGCAAGGTTGTTGCTCTTTCAAATTGTTCCTGATCCAAAGCAGGAGCCCTAAAGAACTCGCCTTGTCTAAATTTCCAGACTGGAACCAATCGGTTGACCTTTGGCCTTTTCTAACTAACTGCGCTAGAAGCTCTGAGTATGAAAAGAAATATATTTAAAAAGCATGTCTTCATTTGTTTTAATGTTTTGAAATTTACCATGCTAATCAGTAATTTAGAATAATCTTGAAATATTAACTGGCCATTTGTAATCTTTTTATCAACTACAAAGAACACGCAAATGCATCCCAGGTTTCCTCCCTGGGGGTGATAAGGGGTTTNAAAAAAAAAAAAAAAAAAATTAAAATAATTAAAATTGAAAAACCACAACAGGTTGCATGATAAATTTAAATTCCTCATGTGAACAAAAGCTACTCTTATCTGAACCTGGGATATGACTCCTCTATGCTGGAAGCACCTCCATGTTATTCGCCATCAGGGTTAAAAAGGGCTATTTATTTAATACCTGAGTTATAGAGTAACAAAGAAGTCCCTCTGTAGTTATTGGAGGTTTTAGACCTGCAATTAAATAAGACGCGTGTAATAAATACTTTTGACAGCTGTTGTTTAGGGTTTCATTATTTATGAAGAAATTACATCACATACCAGTAAATGTGCTTTAGTATATTTTTAATGAAGTCTTAATGATTCTGAATNAAGAAATAAATGAATATATTTCCAGGGAGGGAAGAAAAAAAAAAAGAAAGAGAAGAGGAAAGGAAGAAAGAATAAAAAGAAAAGGAAAAGAGAAAAGAGAGGAAAAAAGAAAAAAGAAAAACTAAACAAGAAAAAAAGCAAGGTTGTTGCTCTTTCAAATTGTTCCTGATCCAAAGCAGGAGCCCTAAAGAACTCGCCTTGTCTAAATTTCCAGACTGGAACCAATCGGTTGACCTTTGGCCTTTTCTAACTAACTGCGCTAGAAGCTCTGAGTATGAAAAGAAATATATTTAAAAAGCATGTCTTCATTTGTTTTAATGTTTTGAAATTTACCATGCTAATCAGTAATTTAGAATAATCTTGAAATATTAACTGGCCATTTGTAATCTTTTTATCAACTACAAAGAACACGCAAATGCATCCCAGGTTTCCTCCCTGGGGGTGATAAGGGGTTTTTCAACTGATACCTCCATGGCTGGAAAGCCTGGGATCACTCCACAACACGTGGAGACTTCCAGACATTATTACATTTGCTGAACCAAGAATGTTTGTTTTTATTAACGTCCCCTCCGGACAGAAGTTACCCTGATTGTAAGCAACTTTGCATGGCTCAAACACACCAAAACAATGCAAAGATCCAGGGCAAAAATGGTGATCCAGAGAGTAAAAATACAGGATGATGCAGTTGAGCTTGATTCTTTTTGGTGTGGTTTATAGAGAAATCTGAAAATTAATATTAATGGCAACAGCCTGACGTGGTGGGTACCTGACCTGTCTTCTGTGGGCTGATTAATCTTGAATGTGCTTGACCCAAATAAAAACTTTAAAAGGGCCTCTAGAGCAGAGGAATAGAAGAAGCAGCATCTTCCTTTAGTTCTCACATTTGAAAAGAAGAAGAAGAAAAAATAAAGACACATATCTAATATACCAAAGAATAAGCCGAGACTCAGGCAAGCCAATTTTAGTGAAGAGAACAGCTTTGCTTCTCTAAACAATCCATCAGGCAGAGGGGCAAAGGTAAGAGAAAGATTTACTTCTTCAATAAGTGGTAGGCAACATGATTTTGTTCAGCATGGAAGGAGATGAACACGACTCTGGCGTTCAAATAGGATAAAGGCAACCAATAAAAATGTGAAAAGTCAGGAGCACATGGACTGGTGCTGCTGCTCTGGGCAGAGGATGCTCTGGTTTGGGGTAGTTACCTGGTGACAGTGCTCTGATCTGACTGGAAATCTTTGTTAGGTGCTCTGCTGGCATAAAAAAAAAAAAGAACAAGATGGTGCCTGCAGCTGCTTCTGGGAGACAAGAAGCAAATGTTGTCTCATCCATGTTACATCAATGTTGTTTCAACAACAACCACAGCATCTGAAAACTACAGGCATCCAAAAAGAAAAAAAAAAAGGAAAAGGTTTTCCTTCCTCTAGCAGCTCCATGTCCTTGTGCTGGGGGCTCCAGAGCTGAACACAGCTCCAGGTGAGGTCTCACCTGAGCAGAGCAGAGGGGCAGAATCCCCTCCCTTGACCTGCTGGTCATGCATCTTTTGATGCAGCCCAGGACACGGTTGGGGTTTTCTGGGCTGTGTCCTCCCATTGTCTTTGCCACTTTACCACTAAGTTCTAAATTTATTCCCCAGTTTCAACCTCCTTGACAGGGACTGGCATTTCTAAAGATATAAAGTCTCTACACACATTCTTAAAACCAAGTGTTCAGATCACAGAGATCCCTTTGCAGCATCCCCGCTCAGGGAAAAAAAAAAAATCTGGGATGTGCCAGGAAACTGAATGCACACAGGGGAAAGATATTACACCGTGAAAAGCATGGGAGAACAGCTTGTAAATTTGATCAAGGAGCTGTGCCTCATTAGACACTACAGAGAGCAACCACAAGGAAACAATTCATTTAAAAATTCCTTCAATCCAATTCCAAAGTGATGACTCGAATATTCAGGATGAGAGACCACGGGTTGGAGTTGCCCCAGGGGAGGTTGAGGTTGGAGCTGAGGAAGCATTTCTGTGCTGAGAGAGTGAGGAGGCCTTGGCACAGGCTGCCCAGGGAGGGGGTGGAGGCACCAGCCCTGCAGGGGCTCCAGAAACACCCAGAGGTGGCACTTCACGACATGGTTTACACACAATTTTTGTTGAGGCTGGAATAGACCTTTGAGATCATCAAGTCCAGCTTAAGACCTGACACCACGACAGGTGCTTTAGTGGTCAGGATAGTGCTGGGTAGACAGTTGGATTCAATGACCTTGGAGGGCTTTTCCAACCTTAATGATTTTGTGTTTCTGTGACTCCTCTGTCTTTATTGACTACATGTTCAAAGGCTAGAACAGCAGTGGCTTTCAACAAATATATCCAGGAAACTGAACTGAGCACTGAAACCCACCTCAAACCTCATTTGCTCTGATGATAGCAGCACAGCCAGCATTTCTGTGCTCCCTAAACATTTTTATTCTTGTTTTTTTGATCTATTTTTTTTTTTACTGTCGTCGTTCTGCCATGATCAGGTTACTGCAACAAGGACATCTGTCACTGCCATCTTAGTGGGATGACATCTACACACATTTCCCATGGTTCTCTTTACCTGACATGATTTTTTCTTGCGTGGTCACGTGCACCTAATTGCCACGGACATCCTTGGGCATGTGTCACAAAGCAGATCACTGCAGCATTAGAACACATGTGAGTCACATTGACTGGTGCTGTTGTGACTGAAGGAATTGTGAAGCAAAATCCACGTGTGGAACTTCAGAATCGTCAGGAGAGCACGAATAGTATTTAGTGTATCTAGGATTTTGTGGCTTACCTCACACCACTGTCTTGCTGCCTCTTTAATGCCTTTAATGTAGTCCTAAATATCTACTCTAATCAGTCTTCTTACAAAAACATATCTGCAGTTTTCTTCATGCACATTTATATGTGAAGACCAACTTTCATGACAAAGATGGAGAAAAATCTTTTTTTCAACGTTCTATTTTTTTTTTCGCACTATGTTTGTGAGAATACAACCTCAAGCTGGGTCAGAAAGCAAAAGTGATTTGAAAGAAAAAATATTGTGAACTGTAAATATTTTAAATTGGAGTTCCCTACTTTCAGAATGAAGACTGTAGGAGATACTAGAGTTCCAGCTCCACAGGAGGAGCAACTTCTTTCCTGGGAGGTGCCAGAGCCTGGTCCAGGCTGCCCAGAGAGGTGTTGGAGTCTCCTGCTCTGGAGCCTTTCCAACCCCCCTGCATCTGTTCCTGTGTGGGCTGCCCTGGGTGCCCCTGCTCTGCACTACATCATCTCCAGAATTCCTTTCCATCCCATGCTATTCTGGGATTCTGTGAGAGGAACAATCAGATCGTGATCAGATGGAATGAAGAATTAATTCCCGTGCACATCCCATAGTCTAAACCTACTACACGATGGGACAATTTAATTTAAGGCAATTAAATGAACCCAAAGGGTGCATGAAGCAAAAGTAATTCCCCCACCTGCAGTCTGGCAGGGATCAATTCCTTTTTTTCCCTGTCCACCCTCAACCCTCGTGCTGCTCACCTGCCCAAATCCAGTTCGTTCAGGCTTGGTGCCAGGATGAGAGGAGGAGTTCTCAACAGGCAGGTTTGGAGTGTTTATACCCAGGGAGAAAGGCAGAATCTGGAGGATCCCTCAGACTACTGAACTCCCATGGAACGTGGTGTCACCCCCTGAACACACGGAGAAAAGGAAGCATTCAATGAGGAAAATTTAATAAAAACAAACATATTCTGATAGGATTACAGCATCAAAAGTGCATATGTTCCACATGTTTTTATTTCTCTTTAAAATTAGAAAAAAAAGTATCTTTGCTTGATGTATCCTGTAGGGCATTAAGCCAGAAAACACTATTATACTATTTCTTGCTTCATAAAGAATTTCATTTAAACTATGAACCTTGTGATAGGTAATTATATGCAGGAAGCAGAGCACATATGAATTTTATATTTATGGTCTACACTGAGGTCACAATTTAAATTCTAAAAACTGCCTTCAGAAATACCAGTTAGTGTGTCGTTTTTATTTTAATTGCATTTCCTCCCCTCTGGTACAGCATGATCAACTGAAAATCAGAACACATGTTTTATGTAGCATATTTAGAATCTAGCAATAAACTATTACCATCCATATAAACATTCAGCCCGTTTGGAATGCTGCTAACGGAGAAGGGTGGAGGTCGTGGGAGGTGCAGGTAGATCCTTTTGCCTAGGAGAAGAAAACAGCATTAAAAAAAACTTTGACATGCTGCTTGTAACAACTGCTGCTAATGAACTTCTCTCCCTTTTCCCACAGTGCCATCACTATATCTCTTTATTTCTAACTATAGATATCTTCTTAAAAAATTGTTATTTTTTTCCTTTTTTTTTTTTTTTTTTTTTTTTTTAATAGCTGTGAAATAGAAATGATAATTTCACTTTCTTGCAGTAAGTAATGGCATCAGAATCTGTTTGGTCTCAGAAAGGATCTAGTTCCACATCGTATTCAGTCAGGAATGTTGAACTATGGGATTGCTGGCATTAAAAACTCTGTTGGCTTTCACGGTCATTGATTCTTACCCAAGATGTTAAGTCCTGCCTAGAAACTTCATCTTCTGCCCTCTGTGTCCAGGTTTTAACCACCTATTACACAAAAAGAGGGTGGGTGGGCTAGGAAACCTTCTAGACTCCTTTTGTACTCAAGGAGCACAAGACCCTAAGAGCTGGAAAATCACAGTTAAGTGGGATGAATCTCATATTAAATAGATTAAAATCTAAATAAACATCTTAATTTACGTAACCAATGGATGTTGACTCAGATCTGGAAGAACATATCCCAAAGATGAGACATTTCTGTGATCCATTTAGACCTTGGTCTCTTCACTGGGTGTGATGTCAGGATTAGGCATTGGAATGACATTGTGACAACTTTTTCACTTCAAATGTAGGGAGCCATCACTTCCCCGTGACAGTTTAGGTAGGCAATCAGTGTATATAGATGGCTAGAAAGTGTCTGATTATTTTATTTTTTTTTAACTAAAAATTATTTTAGTATATTTACTTTTAATAAATAATAAATTTTCATAAATTTATTTTTAATTATTTAAAATTATTTATTTTTTTTTCCTATTATATCTCTCTCTATTTTTTTATTGTATAGTAAATGTCTGGATGCTCAGAACTCAGTCGCCATGATCTGAACAGGATATACACCTTTGACCTTGAATTTTAAACCACTCTGTATAACACAGCTCCCTGCCACCCAGTTTCCATCATACCTTCATCATTTGTCATAGAACATTTTTTGATTGACTTCACACACTTAACATACACATGCTGTAGCTGAAAGAGCCAGTTCCTCCACTGGTACAAGTCAGACTAGTTATATTAACACAAATTGGAGCTGACTGATATACACCAGCTGACAAAAGAGTCCGGTATCTAATAAAAATCTGAAAGGCCCTTATACTTTACCTGACACTTACAGGGGTTTGAATCAAATTCTACATTGGCTTGCTTGATTTTTAGCATAAGAGGGTTTTCTTCCTTAGCATTTATTGTGCCTCGGGATGGGAAAAAAATGTGGCAAAGTGTTGCAGTTCCTAAGTAAGATGCCTACGTGATAATTAAAAACACACACCAAAAAAAGCCATGACCAATGGCCAAATCAAACTGTCAGCTGACATCCATCTGAAAGCAGTGACATCTTATTCTGTAGTGGGCTCAAATATTCACTCCCTCCTTGGAAAAAGAATTCCATGGCATGGAGATAACAGCACGTGGGAATAGAAGTATCCACCTGGATGGAAATGAATGCTAGGTCTTTTAATAAAATTGATAATTAAAAAAAAAATAATTATTATTATTTTAAACATTATTATTTTCAAGACATTATGTTTTTGAGAGGTTTTTATTTTTGAGATATTACTGGGGGTTTTTTTTGAGACATTATTATGGTTTTTGAGGCATTATTATGGTTTTTGAGACATTATTACGGTTGGACTTGATGATCTTGGAGGTCTTTTCCAATTTAATGATTCTGTGGTTCTGTGATTATCTGAATATTTGAGACAATTTAACTGAATTTCTTGATTGAATCAAGGAAACACTGAAGAAGAAGATCCGAGTTCTTTAATTCCATGACATAAATAGTCATCTCCACAGACTTCTGTCTACACTAACACTGTGATGAAAATTGGAAATACAATTTTGGATACAAAGATAAGGATAAGGAAGTCCCAGAGCCAGAGATCACTAAGGAAAGATAAGAGGATATTTTGATATATCAATATTTTTGATGACTGACTGATATCCAAGTTTTATTCTTGGGTTCATCACATTTGTTACAGGTTATATGTTGATAAAGATGATGGGCTTGGTGGACCTTGGTCTGGTCCAGGAATTATTGTCCTCTTCTGCTCCAGTCCAGGCAACCGAACAACATGTGACCTCATAGGCTGGAAACAAATTCAAAGCTCAAAAGTAGTATTGAAATTGGATTGTAAATAGATTAATTTTTTTTTTTTATTTGAAGTAATTTCTTTAAGTTTCATAGTGCTTCATTTTTTGTTTTAATTCTGTTTTGGTTTTTCTAATGGTATTTTCAAAGAAATTTAAGACAAGAACATAAGAAAAATGAAAACAGTGAGTTTGGCAGCACTGTCAGATTTTTAGCTTCTGTTTTTCATTTTCAAATGGGATAGAAAAGCAGCAGATTTTCACACTGAATATTTTTTAAAGATATTTCAAATTCCAAGAGTGACATTCAAGAGTGAAAGAAGACTCAGAAATATCCTGAGCATTCTTACAATTGCTGGCAATATTGGCACTTTCAGTCCGACTGGATCTTTGGGAGTCCTGAGAGTCTCATAATTTTTCTTAGACTAGAGGAAAATATTGGATTTTATACTCTCCATAATATTAGGGATATATCAAATTTTGATGACCAAATTGTGCTTGAATATTTGTGCAAAGGTGCAAATGCAAACAACAGAAAAGAGGGATTCCCATGAGGCAGGGCGAAGACTATTGAAAATAAATTAATTCCTAATATTGCAATTTCTCTTATGGCCAAACTGTAAATAATGTTTCACTGAAATACGTCACGAGAACATGTGCTGAGCTGAATTCCAAACACATGATCTCTGCTGCATTCCTTTCATCTCCTCCTTATAGAATTCTGTCAGCAAGAACAATCAAGTTTGATGTGCATAAGTGTTCACAGGATTGAGCTTAGATACTCTGAAAGTTTATTCTATTAATATTGGTTCCATTATTTTGCATGGGAGAGTAGTTAATCTTGGAGAATGGTAAGTAACAGGTTTTTTTTTTTTCCTTTTTTTTTAAAGTAAAATTACTATAATAGTTCAATTATTTAATTTTGAATCATTATTTTCTCAAAAAAAAAAAAAAAGTTCAACAATACTGAAGTTTCTTAGTTAATTTCCATAGCAATTCAGGATATGTGTTCTTTGGCTGAGCCAACACAAATGGAATGTTAATTCCTGTAGCTTTACAGAAGTTGGTCAAAATCCATCTGAAGAAGAGCTGATTGATAACATCAAATCTTTCCACAGTTCTCTTCTTAGACACCAGTTACAAACATAGCTCACAAAAGCAATCACAATGAATTTAAGCACCAAAACATCTAGAGATGAATTTTTATCCACACTTTGACCTGTTTATCTGAATAAAATAGGAAAGCAATCTGGCCTTCTGTTTTAGATGTTGCCATTCTTTCAGTCTCTTTAATGACTCTTGCAAAATGAGTTTTTTCTAGTGTTTGATGCTTGTCTTTTCAAATAAACCATCCTTAAATAGTTTGCAATAATTCACCTGAGTTTATCTGATATCAATTTATTTGGCATCTGTGCTTTAGGAGAGCTGGAGTTAAAGACCCTGACATTGAAACTATCTTTAAGGTCGCTTCCAACCCAAACCATTCCATGATTCTATGGTATTTTATTGTTTATTCTATGGTATTTAATTGTTTATCTTGCAAAGTAGGAGCAGGAACTCAGCCACAGTTCTCCTCAGGAATCATCTGGACTATTCAAAATGTAGTTACTCTGGTGTGATTTGTTCTCCTTTTTCACAGAAGCATTTTGAAAAAGCTTTGGAATGGAAACAGGAAATTTCTTAACGTCTTCAAATTTTTATGGGAGGGGAACATCATTTCCCGTTTGGATTTATGAAGAGTTGCTTTTACTTTTCTTTTTGCTACAAATTTGTAAGTGATAGAAGTGAGAATGACCAGATAAACCGAAGACCTGATGGATCACTTACCATCATCAGGTGTGAAAGAAAAAAATCATTTTGTTACAGCAGAAATTAATTAGAGACTAATTAGTGAGATTGGTTTCTGAGATAAAAATGAATCTGAAATATATACATATTTAAAAAAAAAAAAAAAGAAAAATTGAGTACAAATCTATTTCTGTTTAAATAAGCAAAATTAGCAGAAGCATCTAAGTACTGGTGACTGGCTGGTCACAGGTCAGAAATATCACCACCAGTAATTTCATACCCTAAACTCATAATTATTCAGGCCTCCACCACCTCCCTGGACAACCTGTTCCAGTTTTCCATCACTTATCATCCTCCTTCCTCCCTTTTTCAACCCTGGCTCTGCTCCCTTGCAGTCCCCTCACTCAAGATATCAGAACCACGGAGCTAAAATATTAATATATTTTTATTCACTAGTTGTGGAAATCCAGTGAATTGCAGGTAGGTTTAAATACTGTGAGGTAGTTAATTAAAATCATTTCACAGAGGGTTTTCAAAATGCCTAGAGCCTGCAAGATATTTCAAATTATTTAATCCAGATTCTTAACTCTTCATCTTCTAAGCAATTATTATTGTTGTTTGGTTGGTTTTTGGTGGTCTTTGAAAAAAATCCAGACAGGTCATTGGTGACACGAGCATCATAAACTGGGCACCATCCTGAATTTCCTTCACCCAAACCCATCTCACCTACACTAGAGAAACCTCTTTAATATTTCCCGTGCAGAGCTTCGCTGGAATTTGCACGTACTGAAGATCTCAGGAGAATCCCAGATCCCATCAGATGTTCTGACTAAAAAGGTTTAGTGAACTCTGGGTAAATAAACCCACGTTTCAGCTGCCTTTACTAAACCACGCTGAAGTTCACTCATCACCAATCATCCTCCCATCAGCTTGTCAGAGATCGTTGAGAAGAATTCCCCGCTGTAAATAAAAGCTGCAGGAACTCAGCTCGTTGGAATATTTTGGATTGAATTTGAATTTTTTGTTTGGCAAGAGGGTTCTGTCAACATTTATCAGGGAGATGGGCGTGCGTTTTGTGTTGTTTTGGTTCCACGGCTAATTTGGACGGCAAAATGAGATTTCCTTCTAATGAGTACAAAGCCACCTGCTTTGTCTCTTTGGAGGAATTTAAAATATTTAGCAGATGAGGTATATCAGAAGAGTTCTCATAAATATCAGCAGGAAAGCTGTCTAGGCATGGGGATCTCCTGAGTAAAAGAATCAGTATTTAATAGCTCCCTTAATCTCACTTAATGTTAATGGACAATTGGAGGAAACTACTCATCTGGAAATTACTTTAGCAAATTAAACGTGGCCAAACATCTCTGCTTAAGTGAATCTGAAAGCGAGTCATCCATCTTATGCAGGATTTTAGAGAAGGATCCAAAGGCTGAAGACCGTGTGTCAGTTTAGGAAATGAAAGTCACTTTATGAGCCCACATCAACATATTGCACGCTCAGGCCATGCTGAGCCAGGGCTCAGGTCTCTGAGATGACAAGCTCTGCACCTCAAAAATTCATGAGGAATATCAGCTTTCCAATGTCATGTTAACTCTTGATGTGTTGTTGGGTGTTTTAAAACCAATTTTCTCCTGATGAGACTTGCTCAAGTTCACTGCTGGTCGTGGAAAGTGATAATCACTGTGCAATGGCAGGGGCTGGAAGGGAGCTCTGGAGATCATCAAGTCCAAACCCTCTGGCAGAGCAGGGGCAGCCAGGGCAGCCCACACAGGAACAGATGCAGGGGGGTTGGAAAGGCTCCAGAGCAGGAGACTCCAGCACCTCTATGGGCAGCCTGGGCCAGGCTCTGGCACCTGCACAGGAAAGTTTTTCCTCCTGTTTTGATGGAACTTGCCATTTTGTGCCCATTACCTCTATCATGCCATCTCCCACTTCCACGAGGGCATCGCTGAGTTTCACAAATATGCTCATTTAATAAAAAAAAAAATTCCTGTACAGCATAAAAATATGTGTATTTAGCCACCTTCCTTAATACTCAGTAGATCTTAAAGTGTTTTAAAAAGGTGAGTAAATATTATTCAGCACCATCACCAAGTTTGTTCAATATTGCAATATCTGTTCAATAGCTGAGCAACCTGTTCCAGTTGAGGACATCCCTGATCCCTGCCAGGGGTCTTGGACTAGATGCCTTTTGGAGGTCCCTTCCAACTCAAGTAAAAATCAGTGGATCTGTCTTTAAAACCAGTGGCATGATGCACTTCAAAGGACAGAGAGGGGGGTTTCTGTCTCAGAAAATCTTTAAACTGCTGATTGTCAGGAAAACTGTGTTGGGAAGAGATTACTGTGCCCAGGTCTGATTGAAACTCTTCTATATGCATCTGCCAACTGTTGTTGGAAAAATCCCAACTGCGTAGAAAAAAAAAAATTATTATGGAAACTCTCATTAAAAAACCAAAACAAGTAAATCCATGGAAATGTTGCAGGGAGGGAGGATGTATGTTTGAAAAATTGTGGACCTTGTTTATTTTATGCTTTATTTTATTTTATACTTTATTTTATTTTATACTTGTCTTTTCTTCCTGCACACACTCTTCATCTTTTCAAGGTTTGGGTCTTTCATCTCAATTACTTGCAAAATTGGTGTAAAGAGAAGCTGTGTACACTAATCTTCTGCTTTTTACAAGTGAAATGAGCTGCTTATATAACCTTTTATTTCATCACTTGATACAGCCCGGGAACTTCCATGTGGAGTTTTGATCTTTAGCTTAAATTCACTTCACAAAGTACAGCAGAGAACATTCTTGACAGTAGGAGAACACATTCACCCCTTGCAAATTCCAACCACTTCCAGTTAAATTGAGCTCAGTGTGAGTTTTGACTGGAGTGTTTATTTACTTTGAAATGGATAAACAATTTTTTTTTTTTAAGTGCCTAATAACTCCATTTAGGTATCTGATGATAAATTAATTCTTCATGTAGCTCTGTGGAAACCAGTGGGGATTAATTTGATCTATTTAATTTCGATTTGAGAGGAAGGATTTGGAACCATATTATACACTGGTTTCCAAGCACTCCCCTTCTATATCTTACCACTCTAAGTAGTATAAAAGAAAATGAATATGTTGATTATGTGATGGAGAAGAAGTGGTACCTAAGCTATGCATAATACATCAAATGAGGCCTGTAGGATTCAAGGGCTTGTATGAATTATGAGAAAGAAAATAATTTAAATGATTTTTTTGTTGTTGTTGTTTCTGGTAGTTCAGAATAAGATCCAAATGTCGACATGGATTTATTTTTCATAGAATATTTAAAGAATTATTGGCACCCTGGAAGTACAAGGTCATCTCTCACCACACCTGGTGTTAAAAGGGCAAGTTCAACCCTAACACAAGTCTAATTCCACTGTAAAACATCAGAATCAAAGCTATTATATAGGATTATTTCATGTATTAACTCCCAGCTTTGCAGGGAGACAGGGCATTTGTCTTGCAAAAGGGAAAAATACACTTGATTTCTAAAATTATTTTCTAGTAGCACTGTTGTGTGTACATAACTTCACACTTTAAAAATTGTTGTAACTGAGATTATGTAAAATATTTTGCTTTTTTTAGCTGTTCACATCAAAGTTCATGTGTTTCTAGGTTTCATTGTTGTCATCCTATTATAAAGGATTCATCCTTTAATAAATCATTAATGTTTATAAATATGTTAAGGGTGAGTGTAGAGAGGATGGAGCCAGGCTTTTCTCAATGTCGTCCAATGACAGGACGAGAGGCAATGGGTGCAAGTTGGAGCACAAGAGGTTTAGGCTCAACATGAGAAAGAACTTTTTCTCAGTGAGGGTGCCAGAGCTCTGGAACAGGCTGCCCAGGGGGATTGTGGAGTCTCCATCTCTGGAGACACTTAAGACCCGCCTGGATCTGTTCCTGAGTGACTTGGTCTAGGTGATCCTGCTCAGGCAGGGGGGTTGGACTAGATGATCTTCTAGGTCCCTTCCAGCCCCTAATTTCTGTGATTCTGTGATTCTGTGAAAGCATCCAGAAAATAAAGCTGAGGATGTAAACACTGCATTAAACTTGAGCTTCTCATTTTTCCAGAATTCATCAGATAAATTTAAAATCAGATTAGTATCATATCTTTGGACATTTGGTTCATGTTCTTTACAGTTCTTATGCATTTATCGGGTTTTCATTGAAGAAGTCTCTGGTGTATTTTTAATCTCTTTTCAGTTCATATTTTTTCAATTTTCAGTTGATATGAACGATAGATATTTAAACACAGTTTGCAGCTGAATTTAAAGAAGCTGTTTCTCTTCCTCAGACTAAACTCATGTAAACATAAGCCATTGTTCTTCAAATTAGGAACAGAACTCCTTAAATAGAAAAAAAAAAAAAAGGAAGTAATCTAGAGTATATCTCGGAGAGGCAAACAAGTTAAAATAATTGCTCTGATTGATGCAAAAACATCTCACATCGAGTTTTAGTTTTCACTTACCACTGA
The DNA here is from genome assembly GCA_013401355.1 of Ceyx cyanopectus. Lineage (NCBI taxonomy): Eukaryota > Metazoa > Chordata > Aves > Coraciiformes > Alcedinidae > Ceyx > Ceyx cyanopectus. The sequence goes on along the minus strand of VYZU01064625.1, from coordinate 71,493 downwards.
GTAAACTTACCCTTTCTTACATATCCTTTAGAGAGCATCTGACATGTGGGACAAAGAAATGTATACATCACACTGAGGAGGTTGTGATGTAATCAGGAAAAAATTAATGTAGAATCAGGCCATGGCTGAGTAAATCATAATCTAATCACATCCAAACACACTATAACCCCCCATTTTGATGGTAAAGAATTCAACGTGGGAAGTGGAACAAAGAAGGATAAGTTGTTAGGACCAGGAAAGTATTGGGGAGAGGGGTGGAACTTCCATTTGGCTTCATTCTCACACAACCACAACTTTTCACGGCAGCGCCACGCCAACAAAAATAACTAATTTGCTCTGCAAACTTTGGGTAAAGTTCTTCGATAATCAAGTCCAAAGGTCTTTTTTTCATGGTAAGAAGACTCGTGATAGGGTTTGTTCTTCAACTATTACTGGCGTGCTTGGAAGTGTATTTAGGATAAGGCACTGTTTTTCTTACTTTGAGAGTGTCCAACTTCACTAACGCATTAACAAGACTCATTTCCTATTCCTTCCCTCTCGCTGCCTTTTTTTTTTTTTTTTTTTTTCATGTTCTGAAGCTCAAAAATTGGATTCTTTTTAAACAGAAATTCCTGGGCTCTGAACGCTGTGCTTCAGCTGTGGCCTTGTCACTGCTTTGCTCCCAGAAAACACAGCGAAGAGTCACGGCTCAGTTGCTGCTTCCTCATTTCTCCGTGGGGGAAAGTTAATCAAGTTTCCTGGCACAATTTCTTTCCCTGCTCCCCTCAGTTGTCCCTACCACTGCAGTGGCAACAAGCTCACATTCGCCCACCTGCACAGCAATGGAAAAACTGGCTGGGCTTACCTCAGTTTCCCTTGTTAGATTGTGGTCTCAATTACACATGAGCTGCGCACTGAGAAAAGCATCTTGAAAATCATAGACGTCAGAGAAAGGTCTGGGTTGGGAGGGAGCTCCAGAGCTCATCCAGTCCAACCCCCTGCACTGAGCAGGGACATCTCAACTAGAGCATGGTGCTCAGAGCCTCCTCAAGCCCCACCTGGAATGTCTCCAGGGATGGGGTCTCCATCACCTCCCTGGGCAACCTGTTCCAGTGTCCACTACTCTAGTGGGAAAGAACTTCTGCCTTAGTTCTCACCCCAATCCACTTCTTTTTCATTTCAACCATTGCCCCTTGGCCTTTCACTCCAGTCCTTTGGAAACAGCCCCTCTCCAGGCTTTGGATGAGCTCCCTATGATTGATTTTAGGATTCAATGATTCTAAAATCCTACAGTTCTCTGATTCTGTGAATAGCTGAAGCCACCCAAATGACAGCAGCCATGTCTCCAAGCACCATGCCAAGCAGCACATGTTCTTGACTCCAGGAAATCCTGTGTCAGCGGCTGTGAGATGCAGAAGACACATGTAAACTCTATTAGGATTCAGCTCCTCAGCTGATTAAAAGCAAGGAGTCAGTTCACTGAAGTCGGCACAGCTGCAATAATTTATATTAGCTCAGAACCCAGCCCGCAGCTCCTTTTAATGCATGTGGTTTTATTTCTTAATAATTTATTAAGCATGGTTTAGAAGACAAATCATTGATAGCGATTCCTGTCAGAGAGAAAGCTTTCATGCCTGCTGCATCGTGTCTGACAAGGCAACACGTTCGGTGGTCCAGCTCCCATTGTACACAAAGAACAACATTCCATTGCTCAAGCGCTGGCATCTGCTGCCACATGAGATGTCTCAGGTGACCCTGCCTGGTCTCCAGCTGCCTGTCTTAGGAGGACACGGGTCTCAGCCATGGGATGTACCCATCAGCCTGGGCCTGATGTACCCATCATCCTGAGGCATCTCAAACAGCTCTAGGTGCTTCTCTTAAACTCCTGCATCCCTCCCAGTGCCTTAAAAAACACCTGAAATGATGCATATTGTCCAGCTCCTCAGGATTTGGTGCCCGTTTCTTCTTGTGTTTCAAAGAACCTTTGCTTGAATTCAGTAGCATTTTTAGTGAGATGAATTCCTAAAGCAAAGGGTTGGTTGTTTTGTGCTTTGTTATTTCTTTTTTTCCTGTTGCAATGTTTTACTTGTGCTGGGGGCTATGCAAAATATTAAATATTATGCAGCTCAGTAGGTCAAAAGTGAAGCTCACAGGTAGCTCATATTTCTAACCCCGTGGCAGACTATTGTCTGGAAAAGCAAAAAACTTGCTAAAATGACAGATTTTTTTTATTTACAGGTTTACTAGAAATAGAATAGAAATTATAGAATATATTAGAATATAGATTTTATATATATTAGAATATATATATTATATATATTAGAATAGAAAATAGAAATTCAGCACTAGACTGCATCTAAGAACCAAATATAGGCAGGTGTTCATGTCTGAGAGAGGTGTGAAGGGCCTCAGGATTGAAAGGGATCTACAGCTCAATTTACACTGATCATGGAGATACCTCATTCCACCTCCTGCCAAAGGATGCAGGTCTTCTGCAGAGCCGTGATCCCTCTGATGGACAATCCCTCGTGCATTTTAATCCATTCCTGTCTGAAGTAGGTGCTTCTGTTTCAGCAACCATAATACATCCAGTGAACAGAGTATGGAATCTAGGCTGGAGTCACTCACAGGAACTTGATATTTTTTTCTGTATCCTCTGATACCCACCTAATTACCTTGCTAAGTACAGTTCTCTAGATGATGTATTTATTTATTTTAATATTTAGATAATCTTCACGTGAATCTTTTTCACAATCCCAAACTTCCAAAGCCATCTCTGTGTCTCTCAGTGCAGCAAAATCAAACTCAAGTTGTTGTCTTAACAGCAAAGTCAGTACAGTTCTTAAAAATATATATATAATACATTCCCATGGGTTTGCTTTGGAAGAGGTGCTGGATTTAAATATTAAAGACTCAACAGTATTAAAGGCTACAAAACAACAATATCATTGGATTGAATAGATTCTAGAGAGCATTTTGATATATAATTTATATATGTAAATTATTTAGTGCTTATGCAAATTCCTCTATTATGAAGCACCCCTGTGCTGTGAATGGCACTTCAACCCATGGACCCATCAACTGGTAATAAAATAAATATTGAGATAAAATTTGGGTTTGGTTTAAATTTATGTATACTGATGGCATGAAGCTGCAGAGAAAGTTTGAGAGCACAGTGCTTCCTTTTCTACTGAAGGTTTAAGGAAAAAAAAGCCATCTCTGTTGTTTAATTAAATGGCTTTAATAACGTGAATGTCCTGAAATGAATCTTTGTCAGGATTGCAATTTATACACTGAGGGGCTTCAACTGAATTTTGTGTAGTTAGTGTTGTACATAAAATAAGTAGTTTTCTCCTCTGGAACTCTAGGCATCCAAATGGGCAAAATAAAAATGTTAATTTTAGTCGTCATGAAGTCCAGGTAAAGGCTGTCACAATGCCAGGCATGATCAGGGAAAAAAAGAAAAAATAGAAATATCTGGGATCAACAGTTCATCCTTCTCTTCAGAACAGTGAGGAGCAACCTTAGTTTGCCTAATTAAAAGACAGAGAGGAGAAGCAGAGCTTATCAACACTAAGCTGTCATTATTGCCATAGATTTTTCTGAGTGCCTGCCTGGTTCAGTGTCTTAGAACAGCAGGACAACAGTCAATCCTAAAACTCCTTGCTGGAAATTACCTCCTACTCATTGAGTGGCTATTTCAAGTCTATTTCAAAAACATCCAACTTTGAGAGAGCAATGAAAGGACCCAAGATCCTTTTGTAAGCAACTCAAACAGTATAATGTTGGCAGCCACTGATTTTGAGCAAGAAGTAAAAAGATCAGACCTTTCCCTTGCTGTGATTTAATTCACCTTTGACGTGATGAAGGCAACGTTATTGATCTGGAATAAAATATAGTTTTACTGCACGGGGATGAAACAAAGGTCAAACATCGTGTGTCAAGTCATTTTCTTATGCTTGGCCTAGTAGGTCACTGAACACACAGGGAAAAAAAAAAAAAAGCAAAGCTCCAAATGCATGTATTTTAGGCAGAAAGCATCCAAAAAGCATAAAAATGAAGGACCAGAGGAGATTTTTGAGGGTCGTCAAGTCATCTCCCCAGCTTCCTAATCAGGATTTTCTGTACTTTCTACTGGAATAATGTTTCAAATCTATATGAGAACTTCACTTTGGTATCAACTCAACATTATTCAGACTCACAGAACTGCTGTTGTTGGAAAAGACCTTTAAGATCGTCAATCCAACCATTAATTGGACTAAATAATTCCTCTTTATCTCTACTGTGTATTTCCACACTCTTTCATTTGTATTATTTGGAGCAATCACACCTCTTCACACCTCCTCTCCACAGAGCTCCATGAGTTATAATCTGTCTTTCCTAATCCAGAACTTTATCTTCTGACCATCTCAGCTGAGCCTTTTCAAACCAAATTTACTGCTTTTGAGCACTGGGGCAGTAGTTTGGCATTGGAGGTGATATTTTGCAGGGCTCTGTGCAGCAGCAGCAACAGAAAATCACAAGTTTCTTGCACCTCGGTAACTTTCACAGCATATTTCTTTATTTTATATATGATCCATGAGGTGATTTTTCCCCCCTTTCAAGCAAACGTCTCCCTGGTGTAGGAAGTAAGTCGGACTGTTTGGCTGGACTTCTGTTGTAGTTTCAGAATGGATTCAAGACAGCCAAAGATGTAAAAAAAAATATTAAAAAATAAAATAAAATTAATATTTCTGACTGTAGCTCTGTACAATAAAATTAAGTATTTCTGACAGTAGCTCTGTACAATAATTATTTAATATAATTCCTAAAGCACATATGGAACTGAGCTTGCCATAGCAATAACAAATGGTGTTTTGACCCTTCTGGGCATCTGCAAAGTGATTGTTGGAGATTTTAATGCACAAGCACCCAGAATCATTGGCAAGGCATCAACAGATTCACAGCCCTCCTAAGAAATCAAGGAGACAGTGTAAAGATGGCAAGAAGAACACCTCCTGGGAAGGGTTTTCAGTGCCAGCTATCTGGATTTGATGCCAGTCATGAGGAAACTGCACCAACAAACCTCATTTGAGTTTATGTCTGAGAGGAATTTAATCCAATGTACTCAGAGGTAAATCCAACTCATACCAAGTGACCACTGCTGGCTATGCAGCTATGAGAGCAATTCTGCTTCAAGACAGAGTTGGGAAGGGGAAATTTCTTTGGATAAATTTCAGTGAAGAAAACAGAGAGACTTCTCCAAAGGTTACAAAATTAAATTCCTTATTTTACCCAATGAATATCCTAATTGTGCTTTTTTTTTTTTTCCTTTCAATCAGAGCCTGCGGCCAAGA
>VYZU01064625.1:9662-66072 GCA_013401355.1 Ceyx cyanopectus | reverse complement strand
AAAAAAAAAAAAAGCAAAGCTCCAAATGCATGTATTTTAGGCAGAAAGCATCCAAAAAGCATAAAAATGAAGGACCAGAGGAGATTTTTGAGGGTCGTCAAGTCATCTCCCCAGCTTCCTAATCAGGATTTTCTGTACTTTCTACTGGAATAATGTTTCAAATCTATATGAGAACTTCACTTTGGTATCAACTCAACATTATTCAGACTCACAGAACTGCTGTTGTTGGAAAAGACCTTTAAGATCGTCAATCCAACCATTAATTGGACTAAATAATTCCTCTTTATCTCTACTGTGTATTTCCACACTCTTTCATTTGTATTATTTGGAGCAATCACACCTCTTCACACCTCCTCTCCACAGAGCTCCATGAGTTATAATCTGTCTTTCCTAATCCAGAACTTTATCTTCTGACCATCTCAGCTGAGCCTTTTCAAACCAAATTTACTGCTTTTGAGCACTGGGGCAGTAGTTTGGCATTGGAGGTGATATTTTGCAGGGCTCTGTGCAGCAGCAGCAACAGAAAATCACAAGTTTCTTGCACCTCGGTAACTTTCACAGCATATTTCTTTATTTTATATATGATCCATGAGGTGATTTTTCCCCCCTTTCAAGCAAACGTCTCCCTGGTGTAGGAAGTAAGTCGGACTGTTTGGCTGGACTTCTGTTGTAGTTTCAGAATGGATTCAAGACAGCCAAAGATGTAAAAAAAAATATTAAAAAATAAAATAAAATTAATATTTCTGACTGTAGCTCTGTACAATAAAATTAAGTATTTCTGACAGTAGCTCTGTACAATAATTATTTAATATAATTCCTAAAGCACATATGGAACTGAGCTTGCCATAGCAATAACAAATGGTGTTTTGACCCTTCTGGGCATCTGCAAAGTGATTGTTGGAGATTTTAATGCACAAGCACCCAGAATCATTGGCAAGGCATCAACAGATTCACAGCCCTCCTAAGAAATCAAGGAGACAGTGTAAAGATGGCAAGAAGAACACCTCCTGGGAAGGGTTTTCAGTGCCAGCTATCTGGATTTGATGCCAGTCATGAGGAAACTGCACCAACAAACCTCATTTGAGTTTATGTCTGAGAGGAATTTAATCCAATGTACTCAGAGGTAAATCCAACTCATACCAAGTGACCACTGCTGGCTATGCAGCTATGAGAGCAATTCTGCTTCAAGACAGAGTTGGGAAGGGGAAATTTCTTTGGATAAATTTCAGTGAAGAAAACAGAGAGACTTCTCCAAAGGTTACAAAATTAAATTCCTTATTTTACCCAATGAATATCCTAATTGTGCTTTTTTTTTTTTTCCTTTCAATCAGAGCCTGCGGCCAAGACAGGTAACTCAAGAACCAAGCTGAAGTGACACTGCAGCTTTGAGAAGCCAAAACAAGGTAATGACAAGATGGAAGACCTCTGAAGATTACTCTACTTGGGGATTTTTCAGTTTCCTTTGTATGATGCAGGATTTGGTATTGAAGAAGAGAAGAGAAGAGAAGAGAAGAGAAGAGAAGAGAAGAGAAGAGAAGAGAAGAGAAGAGAAGAGAGGAAGAGTGAAAATAATGTGTCTTTAAACTTGATATCTGGGCTAATACTTTTCCCGGAATTAACCTCAAGCCAAGCTTAGGTGCTTGCCTGAGCTCCAGAAGCTATAAAAAAATAATGCCACTCTGGAAATGCATTTGGAGCCAACTGGAAGCCTTTACAAACTCACTGTATACTTCACCCAGTGCTAGCTCTTCTGAAATGATGAAGCTAGATGAAAAGCATGAAAGAACATGTACAACAGTGGTGGTTGGCCATTTAGGATAAATTCCCATTTGTAATGAAAATTTAAAAGAATAGGCCAGAGTGAAATTGTTTTCTCTCCTCTCCCTTCCTTCCACAGGTAGTAGAAATCTAAGGATGTAGAACAGAGAGAAGACAACTATTCACATCATTCTGGTGCTCGGACTTAAATCTCCATCTTTTTTTTTTTTTTTTTAACTCCCATTGAGCAAAAACATGAAAGAGAAATAAATCTTTACAAGTTGACACAAGCACAGAGTGAAGAGAGGAACTAGAAATATGCTAGTGATCTAATGCTGTCCATAAATCAGTAGAAAAGAAGAGGGTCCACTGTCACATGCCTCAGGCATTGCTATAAAATAGGTAGGAGAAAGAAAATCTATCCTCAGGGTAAGTTTTATACCATTTATCGTGTGACTGAATTTTCTGAGCAGTGCACACAAAAGATGGGGAGATGAAGATAGAAAGAGAAAGGCAAAGGGAGCAAAGTCTCACCTCTCAAGACGAAAAAATTTGGAAATCCAAGTGTCTGTAAGGGTTTGGGCAGTGACCAGAGCACAGTCACACATTGGACAACTCATCCTAGAGCAGCAGGATGAGTCTCTGAATGGACCAGAAGCAAACCAGGGTGAGGAATACTGCTGGAAATCCATCCATGCATCTATCCATGCATGCATCCATCCATCCATCCATCCAACCATCCATCCATCCAAAGGTCAGGTGAGACTATTAGATTCACATCTTCCAGATGATCTCTTCTTTTTTTGGTCCTGAATCAAACCAAACACATCAAAGTAGTTGACATCAAAACCAGAACACATCAATTAGTATACAGTCCTGGCAAAATGTGTGCTTGTTCTTTTGTTTGTTTATTTGCTTAAAGTACCCTTCTGTATAATCAGCTTTTGCTACCACACAGAAAAATCCCTGAACAAAGGAGAGAGTTGGTATGGAAAAGTATCTTTCCTGCTACTAGGTTACTTTGGAGGGGGGAAATACCCTCAAACCCACAATATTTCAAGAGAAAACTAATAAATTACATAGAAATTACAATGCTATCTTAACAAAATGAAATTATTTTGACCATTTCCTCCTCAAAATAATCTTGGGCTTTGTCTGGAGTTCATTAAGTCTGTCAAAACATGGACAAGGATAAGACTCATTTGATCAGAAGTGTGTTTCTGACTTAGATTTCCTTGCAACGAAGTCGATGATTTCTGCAAAGATTTGCTTGAAATTCTTCCCTGTATGTGAGCAATTTAATTTATTTATGTTTTTTTAATGTTGCTCCTCTTCTTCAGTGAGACTTGGACAAGCTGGAGAGCTGAGCAAAGGGGAACTAAATGAATTCAACAAGGGCAAGTGGAAAGTCCTACACCTGGGGAGGAACAACCCCCTGCACCAGCATAGGGAAGGGGTGACCTGCTGGGAAGCAGCTCCATGGAGAAGGACCTTGGAGTCCTGGTGGCAGGATCTTTCTGTAGGAAGATCTAGTGGCTCTTCTCTGCCTTTTGAATTAAAATAACAGAGTTGGTTGGGTGATCACACTCTGCTAAAACTCTGGCCAAAGCCAAAGCCAAATATCCAGAAACCCTGTAATACAAAGGGCTTCACCCTGCCCAGGAAGGACTGGGAGGATCAGACCTTGGCCAACCATTTTTCCCTGTACCTGATTGCCATCTGCTCTGAAATTTCCTGTCTTTCTTGGGCTGTAGCCTCTGTCATAAAAATAATCTGTTACCATTGATGGGAAGAAATTTTTATTTTAAAGTGAAGTGGGATTTTTGATGGTTTTTGTCAGCCCAGTGTTTTGATTTTAAAAGCTGACTAAAACTATTTTACTTGACTACTCTCCATCACCAGTAGAGTGCATCATTTTATTTGTGAGCTTCCAGTTATAACCTGAATTTAAGTCTCTCTGTCTGCCACTGTCTTCCTAATACCTTTTGTAACTTCTTGTCAACTCCAATCAAATTCGGGTCTTGGAGGTCTCAGGGATGGAAAAATCTCAGAAGACCTGGGGACTGGGAAGAAGAGAGATGAAGTAAAGCATCACTGAAGGATGATCCTTCTCTGGAGACTTTCCAACCCCCCTGGATCTGTTCCTGTGTGGGCTGCCCTGGGTACCCCTGCTCTGGCAGGGGGGTTGGACTCGATGTTCTCCAGAGGTCCCTTTTTTACATGCATTTGAAATTTATTATTTTCTTCATTTGCTTTACTGGAGATGGGTTGTGGGCTTTCCTCTGCCAGCAGATGATTTTCTGTCTGTAAAATTCCACGATTACCCACTTGGAGACAAAATTTGATGATGTTTATCTAAATACAAAAAGACTCCAGTGGAACTGGTAAGTGGGAAACCATCTCCCAGGTGAACAACCCTTCTGCTGGGAGATTTTATTTATGCTGGGCTGGAACTGGTTAAAAAAAGCTGTCGTGTGAAATGCACAGGCTATAAACGTCTGCAAAAACCCCCTTCTCTGAGGCTAACTTTATAAGCCCTTGGCCAATGTTTATTTAGCCACAATAAGCCTACTGTAAATAATTAAAAGGTTTCTTTGTTTCCTTTCTAGTTTGTGTGTTGTAGGGCTGGTTTACTGTTGTTGGGTGGCAAGTTACAAGGATTTCCTAGGCCAGCTCATTTGTTTTATTTGGCTGTTGGGCCTTGTTACCGTTTGGAAATTTCCTGATTTCAGTTGTATTTTCTGGGTTGCTTTCAGAGGATGTTGAGCGTGAGCAACCTAAAGGGAAAGACTGTGGTGGTTAATAAAGGGCTGTGGCTGTTAGCACGAGCCTTGCACAGCAGCCCTGCTTGTCACCCTTGAACTCCTGGCATCTTTCATCACCAGCCTCTCAACCCTTCTTGCTGCTGACATCATAAAAGCAAAGGGAGCTAAAAACAAAACACAAAACAAGTGATGGAGGAGACCAGGAGATGAAAAGCAGAGACCACCTATCGATAGCATGTTTGAGAATCCTCATGGCCCCACGTGAATGTAACATCATCCTCCATAAAATACACGGGGAAAAAAAAAAAGATTGAGAAAGCCCACATGAGTGACCCAGGCTCACAGTGGAGACCTGCAACAGAACAAATCATCAACCCCAGTTCTTCCTGGTCACTGAGAAGACCCTAACCATTGGGTCTTTTTCCTCCTTATAGTGCAGAGGGGAGGAGGTGGAAAAGTGCAGAGGTTAGGCAGAAGGTTTTAGAGAGGTGGGGGTTTAACCAAGTAACAAGTGATAGAAAAGGGAGTGGCCCTAAGTTGTGCCAAGGGAAGTTCAGGTTGGATCTGAGGAAGAACTTCTTGACTGGATGGGTTCTCAGGCACTGGAATGTCTTGCCCAGGGCAGTGGTGGAGTCTCCATCCCTTGAGGGATTTCAGAGTCGTGTACATGTAGTGCTGAGGGATCTAGTTGAGTCAAGGTCTTGTTTGATTAATGACTGGTCTGGATGATCTTGAAGGTCTTTTCCAATCTAAGAAATTCTGTGATTCTGCGAAGTGGAAATATCAGTGAATACATTAACAAAGACAGGTGGAAAGAGTTTCTGATGGTGAAGACCTGAAAATGAGGGCAAGGCAGCACTAGTTTCCATTTCCTAGTTTGCCAGAGTTTGAAGTTCTAGAAGGTGATGCTTCACAATAGGGTACAAAGGATTTCTTTCCCATTTCCTAGTGTGGTTGCCAGCACCACGGCTGTATTTTTGCAGGCTGGGCTGACAAACAGGTTTTGCTGTTTGCCATGTGCTCCTCCATTTGCTCATCCATCTGGACTGATGTGCCTAGCAAGGGATGAGCTCAACGGGGCCCTTGATCCTTTGCAAAGGCCTCTAGGCGGTTCCGCCTCATGCACGATAAATAATAAATAACATTAATGGAATGCCAAGGATGTCATTAATAATTTTCAGATATGCAATTCATACGTAGAAGCATTTCAGACCTTGTAAAATGCTCAAGTGCCAATGGCATGGAAATATTTGTCTGTCTGACAAAGAAGCAGCCATGGCCACTAAGAACATGTTGCTGTGGTGGGGGTTTGTTGTTGCTCTGTTGTTTCGGGTTTTGATTGTTTTTAATACAAAACTAACCAGAACTGACTGAAAACTTCACAGTTGTTTTATTCCTATAAAGCATCTTAGATGGCCCAAAGTGCCAAAAAATCTGGAGGGGTTTTCAGCTGATGAAAAATAGGAGTCCACTTTAGAGTGAGTGCCAGTAAAGCATGAGGGAACTTGACTTTATTTAGAAATTATCTTCTTGAAGGCCAAATTTTACTTTTATTTATAATAAATTTAACACTATTACTCCTTGGAGTATTTCCAGAGCATAAGAGTTAATTTTTCAAGTGTTGTTGCAGAGGTGTTGGGACCATCTTTAAGGTCCTTTCCAATCCAAATGGTTCTATGTGGATTTCTTGCATGCATTAGAACATCACAAATAGCATCAGGTACTTACATTTAGTCAGCTGAACCAATGAAGACCACTGCTATGACATGAAAGGCACAACAGATGGAGTTACAAGCAGCAAGAAGCATAAAGGTTCTCTTTTGGAGCACAGGATTTGGACCTATGATGAAAAGCCTGACATTAATCCACCGCCATCCAATTCAGCTCAGATAATTAGTAGGTGCAGTTTGGATCTTGTTTTGGAAGCAGCCATTTCATCATGATGACTTCAAAGAAGATAGGACCAAATTTACTCATGGTAGCTACATGTTGAAAGTGTCAAGAGCTTGTCTTCAAATTTATAAGAGGTGCTCCCTTCTCCCATCTCTCCACACCTCCTTTTAACAAACGCATTTGCCAAAACACCAGAATATCATCAACTAGGGCTTTGTAAAGTATTTTAACAGCTTCTTAAATTATTTTCCCTGGTGCTTGGAAGCCTGCAACTGTGCAATGCTTCTGTTTGCAAAACTGTGCTGAAGTAAGAAATCAGATAACAAGTGCCTAGAGCTCTACAAACAGTACAGATTCAAGCAATGCTCCAAAGAAATGCTCATGTATTTGTATTCCTGAAAAGCGTGATATTTTTCCTTTCTCCTATCTTTTTTTTGCACTATATACCTCCTAGGGATTTGAGGATTTTCTCTTTACTGAGACTACTTTTCAGTGTTAATGCTTCACAGCACAGGAATATCTGATTATGTATTAGATTAACAATGCATGATATGGAAAAAAAAAATAAAATATATATCATAGAATAGTTTTGGTTGGAAGAGACCTTCAAGATCATCTAGTCCAACTGTATTCCCAGCCCTATCAAAACCACTAAACCATGTCCCTAAGAGCAACATCTACCAGGTTCTTAAACACTTCCAGGGATGGAGACTCCACCACCTCCCTGGGCAGTCAGTTCCAAGGCCTGACAACCCTTTCAGTAAATAAATATCCAGCCTGAACCTTCCCTGGTTCAAATTCAGGCCATTTCCTCTTGTTCTATCAAGGATGTTCTATTCCTATTATCTTTTGTAGGGTACTAGCAAGGCAACAAATGGAAAAGACATGATTGGTTAGAATACACATCAAACACTACAAAAGCCATCAATGTTCCTGTTACTTAACTCGTGCAGCATGACACGAGGATTTTTGATGTGCTCTCATGTTTTATAATCTACATCACACCACGGAATACTTTAAAATACAACAGGAAAAACAAAGTAATTTTACAATATTTTAAAGGCAGCTGCATAATGTCATATGTACTTTAGCACATGTGCAACAGATGTTTTCTGATATTAAATATACGGAATATATGTTACCTTCAGAATGGGAGGGTAGGTGACGAATGGCAGGCTTTGCTGAGTTCAGTACTTGAAATCCAACCCATACATCAAAATGATGTTTAGGTAGATCTGGCCTTTAAAATTACTGTGTTGGAGGGTCACTCTTCTTGAAATCTAAATGAGAAGAATGCTTCAAGATATCCTGATAGCTGCCATGATGCTCCACAAATCCCAGAATCACTGTGGTTGGAAAAGATCTTTAGGATCATCAAGTCCAACTGTGATCTAACTCTACAGAGGCCACTGTTGCACCATGTCCTCGAGCACCAGATCTGGATGGCTTTTAAATACATCCAAGGATAGAGATTCAACCACCTCCTTGGGCAGCCTGGTCCAGTCTTTGATAACCCTTTTGGGAGAGAAGTTTTTTCCCTCACGTCCAACCTAAACCTCCCCTGGGGCAACTTGGAGCCATCTCTTCTTGTCCTGACATTTTTGACTTGGGACAAGAGTCCAACCCCAGCTCACTCCTGCCAGGGAACTGCAGAGAGCAAGAAGGTCTCCCCTCAGCCTCCTCTCTCCAGACTCACCAGCCCCAGCTCCCTCAGCCCCTCCTCATCAGACATGTTCTCCAGACCCCTCCCCAGCTCCCTTGCCAGGAGGACTCTGTTCCAGTGTACTGTAACCCTTGCAGTAAAGAAGTTCTTCCTCATATTGAGGAATATGGACATATTTAGTTGATTTCTAGGGTATCACACTCACTCAGATGCTCACACTGACCATCCTCTGCCCTGAATTACTCAATTACCACTGCAGCACCAGCAGAGCCTCTGACTTAATACAACTTCAGAAGCTTTTTCTGCAGCACGCTCATTTTGAAGGGAAAAAAAATGTCTCCCACTCTGACTCACACAAATTTCCGTGGGAGTTATGCCACTTAGGTCAAGGGGAACAGTGTTCTTTTCAGAGACCCAGTGCCTGCCGTAAGAAAAACATGGATAATTCTTTGGGGTGTATTGCTTGAATTTTTCAGTTTTACACATGGAGGCTGGTATGGAAATGTAATTGAAAACATAAATAATAAATGCATTACTGGCACAGGAGTTAGATGTTGTTTCTTGAGTTGTTGGCTCATGCCTGTGGGAACAGCAGGGTGGCATATTTTTCATGTGGTTTAAAATCCAAGCTGTTTTAAATATTACTGAGCACCAAAGAAATTAGTAACTGAAGTCCATTAGGCTTCCTAAGAATTTCCTTCTTGGATTATACCTGTGACTAGCCAACTAAAACCACACTAGTCTACTCATCCCTCTGGAATTACTTAGTAGATTTCTAGGCTTTCTGATGTGCTCATTTCCATCCTATCTGACAAAATAACAAGTTTATTCTTGTAATGCAGACATCCCCCTTAGCAAATGCATCACTGAGCTTGAGAGGGACTCATTGAAATCCCATAGGAAGTCAGGAGTGGAGCCTGGAACAGAGACTAGATCTTCTTAGACCTAGACTTGTATCTGGACCGCAAAACTGCTCCTATTTCATCCCTCGATGACTAATTCATTAGCAGAAACTTTTCCCTTGTAGTGGCCAACAAAACCCAAAAGTCGGGCTCACGACTTCTCTCCTTGGATCCTACTAACTACCTGGTAAATATTTTAGGTATCAAGGGCCTGAGAAAGCAAGTTGAGTCCAACCCTGCAGCAGAACAAAAGTGGCCAGCCGCCTGCGAGCCTCAGAAGGTTCAGAGGTTCAATTTGGAGACCTACCAAAAAGTTCAGATACTTGCACGGAGTTTATCCAAACGATCTGAACCCTCAAGAATGCAGACATGGGCCTCCTGAGAACAGGCCTTTTAGTTACATTTCCATTCATTTCTGTTTCCTTTTATGCCAGAAATGCAACAAAAACTGCCTTTGTTTTGGGGTTGGGTTGTTTTGTTTTCTTTTTTTCTTTTTTTTTTCCTTTAGAGCACTAAGTGGAGCCAGAAGAATCACACAGGAGTAGAGATTTATGCTGAAGTGCATCGGGGAGCTTATCAAGGCTTGGTTTGAATATCTGGGAGTATGTGTGTGCACTTGTACACACACACACACGTGTGTCCCTTATTTTCAGTCGACACTTGCTGGCCCCATTCACCAGGGGTATTGTTACAGCCCATTTCCCCCAGCTCCACAAGATGGGAGAGGAGACATTTGTTACCCCAACAGGTTGCCATTTGAATATTTTCCGTTAACCACCAAGAATCCAGCCCATTCAGAAATTGTTTTCAACATCTGGTTACTTCCACAGAAGGAAGGAAGGAAGGATGGAGGAATGAAGGAAATTGCAGCTACCCAGGGTCAGAGCAGGCAGGTTCAGTCACTCACCCGCCTGTCTGGGAGGGGATGCTGCTGGACCTTTAGGGTGCAGTAGTTAGCATTGTTGTTTCTTAAATAATTTGCTTTTAAAACCCACAGAATTGGCATCATTTATTCACCTTTTGTGTGACAGAACAGGGCATCATTGGAAGACCTGCAATGAGTGATGGAAGTATGACCAGTTCATTACTTTTTCAGTACATTTGATATCATAGGATCACAAAATGTCAGTCAACTACACAGAGCACGCTACACAGAGAGATCTGGACAGGTTGGATTGATGGTCTGAGGTCAGTGGGATGAAGTTTAATCAGGCCAAGGGCTGGGTCATGCCTGTGGGTGGCAACAACCACCAGGCAGCTCCAGGCTGAGGGAGCAGTGGCTGGGAAGCTGCTGTGGGCACTGAGCAGGAGCCAGCATGTGCCCAGGTGGGCAAGGAGGCCAAGGGCACCTTGGGCTGGCTCAGGACCAGTGTATCCAGCAGAAGCAGGGCAGGGATGGTGCCCCTGGGTTTGCCACTGGGGAGGCTGCACCTTGACCACCGGCCTCAAGTTTGAGCACTGCAGGAGAAAAAAGAGGTGGAGGTGATGGAGTGTGTTGGGCTCTTTTCCTAGGGACCAGGAGCGGAGGCCATGGGCTGAAGTCACCCTAGGAGAGGCTGAGGTTGGAGCTGAGGAACCATTTCTGTGCTGAGAGAGTGGGGAGACCTTGGCACAAGCTGCCCAGGGAGGGGGTGGAGCCACCAGCCCTGCAGGGGTTCCAGAATCCTCTAGATGTGGCACTTCAGGCCATGGTTTAGTGGTTCTGATAATGCTGAATAGACAGTTGGACTTAATGGCCTTGAAGTCCTTTTCCAACCTTAATGGTTCTGTAATTTGCCTGCTATTGCTGAACACTCATGTGAAAGGTAAAAGGGCTTTGCTTGCTCTGTTACGTCTGGTGTTTATTCTCCTCTGCCACATCCTCCATAACAAAAGATGGCTTTTCAAAAAATGATAGAAAACATTCTCACCTTCCAGTGTGGATACAGTTGAGAATCCTCCTCTGACACTCACCAAAGTGAGTTCACCAATGCCTCTTTGCTAGGACACTTCAGCAGCAGCTCAGATCTTAACCAGCAATTAAAGTGGAAGAAAAATGCAGCATCTTTTTTTTTAGCTTCTGCAATCCACAAGAAGGGAGAGAATGAAAATGCTGCTTTGGACCAAAGAAAACCCAAGTGATACTGGATTAGCTTTAGATTTTGACACTGTGATTTTGACACACGGACGTGTGACTAGTAAATTGGCACACAAGCCGACACAGCTTTCTTAAATTTTTTCTTGTTTTAAATAAAATTATTCCACTAAATGTCACGATCTTTTAACACTTTATGCCTTTAAAAGGACTAAGTTTGTCGAAGTGAAAAAAAATAAACACAGGAAATGTTTCAGAAATGGATATTGTCCTGTTTAGTAGATGTGCAGCCCAATCTTTCTCAGATTTTCTAGTGTCTTGATTTTATTCAAGAATTTTGAACCTAATAGCCTTAACACATTGTATGAAAATATTTGCTCAGGTTCATTGTTCACAAGCCTTTTCCTTTCACCTCTCCCTCCTCCCACCCCACACTTTCTCTGCTTAACTAAACACGTAGGAAATTAACAAAGTCTGTGACCTAACAAGTGGCAATTCATAAATTCATTAGATTAAAAAAGACTAGTAACATAGCAATCCCTTTAATAGGTTTCCTTCCAATCTCTAATTTACATTTCTGTCTGCCCTGGCAAAGATATTACTTCGTTAAGACTCTTATTTTTATTTTTTTTCCCCCCCCCTAAATTAGAGAAATTTTAATGACTTCTCTTATTTATTGCTTCCATATGCAAGTAGTTATCTTTCTTGCAAATGGAAATGAGACCCAAAATTGCAACAAATGGGGCCAAGCCGCTGAGTGCATATGTTCCCTTTTGGAGAAAGTACACATGCCTGATCGAATTAACTTTAACCTCCCTGTCCATTGAACAGACATCCTCTAATGTGGGGGCTTTTAAAACTGCTCTCGTTAAATTTATTTTGAATCGCTGAGAACACTCTATCACAGTTTCAGCAAATAACCTCTGATAATATTAAACACCTGGTAAGCGGGGTACCCGGGGGACCCGGTGCTGCCGTGTTTGACCCGTGACCTCCGGCAGTGAAGTTCGGCCCTTGTGATCCAACTCGCAGTCAGACAAGAAAGCTATTCTGAGGGAAAACACCCGCTCGCCAGGGCTGACCCCAAGCCAGTGCACGGCTGAAAAAAGTCAGCTGGGTAGAGAGAGAGCAGAGCCCCGTGCAGGTGTTTCCTACGGCACTGCACAGCTCAAAAACAAGGGAAAAGAAATGATAATGTGGGTAGCTCCCTCAGCTGTTTGTTTGGGTTTGTGTGTCTCGAGCTTCTCCCGATGGGTGATGAAGAAATGGAGAAGAACCTACTGGTTCTGCCTTTCTGAGTCTCACAGGAGCTGGTCAGAGCAGATCCTCAGCCTGGAGGTCTCCATGGGAAAAGACAAACCTGGAGGCTTCATCCCTTCTTTCCTACTCACGGCCTTTGGTGATGCTTCCATATTCAGGAAAAATAAATAAAATTAATGGAAAAAAATAAAATTAATTCTTCCTCAGGAGAGTCTTTTTGGGTCTTGCCTTGCTCTTACTGAGGTGTCCTGCAGTCTACCCTTACTTGAGGAATGCATTGTAAACGAGGAGTTCTAAGCAGCAACAAGCCTCCCTCTAGGAAAGAGGAACAGGTAAGTCTTTCCCTAGCTAAGTTAAGGCTTTCACAGCATTTCATTTTATGCGGTGTAATCATGACACTTTCCTAGGGTCAGAAGGTATTTTTTAGTCAAATGTCACATTACTCATTTTTTTTTTGTCAGCAGGTCTGAAGTGTGACAGGGCAGCGAGAAGAAAATATTCAATATATTCCTTTACTTATTGAGTATTACAAAATAAGATGACAGGGATGGAAACCAAACCCTTTTGAAATTCTTCCATTAATTTCTTCCTACACTTTTGTCCCAGCTGACTGTTGGATGCAGGACTTGAATGTCACTCACTCATACACTCAAGGGCTGTCAACACACCTCCATTCACCTGATGAGAGCACTGAAGGTGCTGGCATCAATAAATCCCTTCCATTCCCAACAGTCTCAGGATCTGGAGCTCTCAGGTATTGAACAGTCAATTCTGGACCATTTAAAATGATCTGGGCAGAAGGGGTAGAGGGAAGGAGGAGTGGCTGCTTCTCTGCAAGAAGGACTTGGCTATGACTTGTCAGGATTCATTTCAGCTTTGCCCTTTATAGCAGAAGGAAGGAAGGAAGGAAGAAAGAGCAAAGAAAAGAAAGCAAGAGCAAAGCAAGCAAGCAAGCAAGCAAGAGCAAAGCAAGCAAGCAAGCAAGCAAGCAAGAGCAAAGCAAGCAAGCAAGCAAGCACAAAGCAAGCAAGCGCAAAGCAAGCAAGCGCAAAGCAAGCAAGCGCAAAGCAAGCAAGCGCAAAGCAAGCAAGCAAGCGCAAAGCAAGCAAGCAAGAGCAAAGCAAGCAAGCAAGCAAGAGCAAAGCAAGCAAGCAAGCAAGCACAAAGCAAGCAAGCGCAAAGCAAGCAAGCAAGCGCAAAGCAAGCAAGCAAGCGAGCGCAAAGCAAGCAAGCAAGCAAGCAAGAGCAAAGAAAGCAAGCAAGCAAGCAAGAGCAAAGAAAGCAAGCAAGCAAGCAAGCAAGAGCAAAGAAAGCAAGCAAGCAAGCAAGCAAGAGCAAAGAAAGAAAGCAAGCGCAAAGCAAGCAAGAGCAAAGAAAGAAAAGAAAGAGCAAAGAAAGAAAGAAAATTATTGGCAAGCAGAGTGGTACTAACAATTCACCTTCATCTTTTGCCCAGCATCTTGGTCCTGATAAAGACCAACATCTGAAAACAATCATTGGAGTATATTAGGGTGGGTTCTTTCCAAGCTATATCAAACTACAGGGTAATAATGAGACATTCATTCTGCAGCATTTTAAGGTTTAAACAATTTGCAATCTACTTCCAAGATGACTGAGGTGGAAGCAGGAAGAACATAAGTTCTCTAAGTAACTTCCTCACTGTTCCCTAGTCATACACTGGGAACACTTGACATCCAATTGCACTCATCCTGCTGGAAGTAAATGCAAGTCATCACTTCGCATAAGGCTGCTGGTATGATTTCTGCCAGGGCTGATAACAATGTCCTATTGCTGATGAGTCTCTGTCAGTTCCACTTAGCAGTGAGAATGTCAACTTGTCAAGTGTTTTTAAGAGTGGAAGGTGAGAGACAACCAGTACCAATTTCACTTGGAGCCAGAGGGTTGAATCCCCCCCCCCCCAGATGTCCTCACTATACAGGGTAACACAATGTGATGGGAGGCTGTAGCCACTGGAAAAACAGTGAAGACATTTCCTAAGATTACGCTCCTGGGACTGTAGAAGGACAGATTCTTCACTTATTCTTGAGAGAAACTCCAGCCTGTCTCTAACAACAGCATAAAAATGAAATTAAATCCAGACATTAGACCTGAAAATTTCCAGTCCATCTGTGAGATGTGTGTTCTTAGGGGACTTCCTTCTACCTGCCTATATAGCACTGCTATCACTTAAACTCCACTACTGTTCCCAAACAAGGATGCACAGACATTATTCCATGCAGGAGGAAATCTGACCTGCACAGCATCATGACAGGTAGTTGGATTCCTTGCTCTGTGCTCACACATTAATTCACTGACAGTCCAATCCAGGTCCCAGCAGACAAACATCTACATTGTGCTGCTGTCTCCAGTAAGGTTCCCTGGGATGGACGAGCACAGGGACACAGGGATGGATTTCTTTCACCTAAATTCCACTACGGTCCACTGTGTGTCCTGACAACAGAGAAAGCAACATGCCTCTGAGGTTCCTGATCATTTAAATAGGCAGAAAAAGCCTCCAAACAAGGGGGTAAACCAGAAGAAGGGACATGGAGTAAAATGATGATCCTTTTGCATCTCTCAGGGCATTTCTTTTAAGCTAAGCCTGCTAAGGAAGCCAGCTCACAATTAGAACAATTAGAGTTGCCCTCTAATTGTTCTGCAGACGATTTCCAGGACTCTTGGCTCAGTGGCTTTCACAAGCACAAATTAAATCACAGAATGTCTTTGGTTGGAAGAAACCTCCAAGATCATCCATCCAACCTTCAACCCAAGACTCCCAGCTCCCCACTAAACCAGATCCCTGAGCACTGGGTCCCCACACCAGGTAAATGTCTCCAGGGATGGTGACTCCACTGCCCTGGGCAGCACAACCCAATGGTTGTGAATCCTTGCAGTGAAGAAATATTTCCTAATATCCAGCCTGAACCTCCTCTGGTGCAGCTTGCAGCCATTCCCCCTGTCTCTGGGACACATCACCAGGGAGAAGAGGCTGTCCCCCTCCTCACTCCAACCTCTTTCCAGGGAGCTGTAGAGAGCAACCTGAGCACTAATCCTACTAAGATCTTTTCTATAAAGTTTCATTCCCTGCTCAACAGTCTGAAATAATTACTATTGTCTCCCAATTTTTAGGTGTTAATGACAGTTTTATGGGAACTAAGGACTAAATCATGAAGAGATTGTTTCCTTCTTTCTTCAACATGTCTCGATAGCTCTGCCTAAAGTATTCTATTGAATTCAGGAAGGGCTTTTTTTTGTTTATTTTAAATTGATTTTTTTTCCTCTTATTTTGCTCCCATGGGTGAAAAAAACGCCAAACAACTTAAAAGAAGGAAAAACAGCTGCTTTAGATACAATCATCTTGCACAACAGCCACCTGGTAATGAGACTACCCAAATTTTTAACAGTAAGGATAAAAGTCAACAAAGAGTTTTAGAAAATCTATCAGTTCTTTTGCTCTTGGTCTCATGCTGCCCTCTAACTAATGGAGTTAAGATTATATCCTTCCCTACAAAGGAAGATTATTCCAAAGGTGCTTAATGAAGCCATGTTCTTCTAAAGCAACAGGTTCCAGAGACAGAGAAGCAGAGCAGAATAGTTTGGTTTGGTACAGCAAAGCTACATTTATTATGATTTTTGTCCAAAACTGGTTTGAGGGTTTAAAGGTGCAGCATTTTCATATCCTGCTGCACCATCTGGATCAGACTTAGAGCACATGAAGCAAAACAATGCTCTTATGATACTGGAGAAAACATGGATTTCTGCAGGTCTCAAAGGATTCCCAGGAGGATAAATCTCTTTATCATGTTCTTTGATTCATCTTTCTCACTTTCCAACAACATTGAGGCTTCTTCTCTCCCTCACTCATAAGAAACCAGTATTTGTACAAATGAAAAATATTGTACAAATGAAGGCTTGAGTTGGAAGGGACCACCAGATGTCACCTGATCCAACCCCCCTGCACAGAGCAGGGACATCTCACCTAGAGCAGGTTGCTCAGAGACTCATCCAGCCTGAGCTTGAGTGCCTCCAGGGATGGGGCCTCCACCAACTCCCTGGGCAACCTGTTCCAATGCTCTACCACCCTCAAAATAAATAATTTCTTCCTAATGTCCAATCTAAATCTCCCCTGCTCTAGTTTCAAACCATTGCCCCTCATCCTATCACTACATGTCCCTCTCCAGACTTCTCCTTTCCCAGTGAGAAAGGAGGTGGGTCAGTCTTAACTCTACTGGCACTGCATGTTCAGAACAAAAAAAAACCAAACCAAAACAAACCATTGGTACACCTTAAAAAGTACAGCAACATATCTCTAGTTGTTCTCTAATCAGTCCCAGGTACATATTTACTATAGGCTAAGAAGGGAAACAAGAATTCCTTTTACTACTTCCTGCCAAATGCATAATTGTTACTGTTTAGGAAAGAATGTTCTCCCTTTTCCCAGCTTGTTTGAGTGGTAAATTGCCCTTTCCTTAAATTTGTGGAAAAAATACATTCTCTCTGGAAAGCAAACCTGATAGGATACATATTTTGATTTTTTTTTTTTTTTAATGCCTTTTCTATTGAACAAGTTTGGCTGAGTAATATGTGATCTCCTTTGGTATTCCACATGTGTATAATCAAGTAGTAAAGGCCTGCTATGGCTCTCCATACAACAACATGCTGTATTTTCAAATTCATATGATTGGTGATGAACTTAAAAACTCGACCGTGCTGGAAAAGTTCACTCGAGGAGCTATGAAATGGCAAAGAGAGAAAAAAAGAAGGAAAAAGAAGGTGTGAGAAGGTCCATAAATTATTGCAACCCTGGGGCAGTGTGAGAATTTTACAGGGCTATTTATTTTGCTTTTCAATAAAAATGTGTTATAGACCCACCGGACCTATTATTAGCCCACTGGACCCATTACCTCTATTGAGCAAGGGTAGTGTAGCTTTAAGAGAGGGGTGATTGACAGGTGAGCCTCTTCCATCCCATTGCAGCTCCTACTGAACCTGCTTCACATCTTGCCCCAGTAAGAAAATGCAAAGACAGATAGAGAGGCACCAGAGTGATGGTGAAAAAGTCCATTGTGGCCACGAGGAAAAACAGGTGGCCAGAGTGGGAAAATACTCAGCAGTTTCCCATGGAATTTCTACAGAATTATATCATCCTTTGGAGAAATAGAAGAAACTTCAATACATAATTGTAAAATTTTTCTAAAAAGTTTATTCCAGTCAAAATTAAGGCTCAGGTGGATTTGTCCTGGAAGAAAGCAGGGGGAATTATTTTGACCTATCTTCTTAATGTAAAATGAATAAATATGGGGAAAACATTTATTTATTTTTTTTTGCTTAGGGTTTCATTGTTTTGTTTTACCTTTTAAAGTTAGCTCTAGTTCTTCAAGGTTGCATTTTACTTCATACCACAGTCTATCAAGGTTGTCAAATGTCCTTCTGTACCCATAAAAGGCAGCATTTTGCAAAGCAACACCCTTACTCATGCAATTCTTTACAAGGTTCTACTCCTTGCTATCTATCCTTGTTATGCCTGTTTCAAAAGGAAAATCAATGGTCTTGAGCTGCCAGAAATGGAGTGTGGAGTCACTTGGCTTTCTTCTGTGGCAGCTGAAGCCACAGGAAACACCTACTCTTCAATTTCCTGCTGAGCACATGTCCATGTAGCACTTTTTCTACTGTTTTAATTCAGTCTTTAATTCTTTTTCTAAAAAAAAACCACAACAACCCACCCCCTATTCTATTATTAATAACAATACCACTGTTTTATAGATGGGCCATGTTACAAATCCTTCTCCTAACACTAAAGCTGTTTGTTGGTATAGAAACAAGTTGGATGAAAGAAAAATGTTGGTTGCTGTTCCTTTCTTACTGGTGCATATTCATCTTGGAACTGACACTTCTACAATTTCATACAGAAAAAAAATAGACATAGTTGGAATTTTCTAGACTGTTCTTGGAACACTTATGAGCAATGACAACTAAAAGACTGAAATTGTGTCTTATTTACTCTATTTGGGTTTATTTTATTGCATAAAACAATCAAAGGAGGAGTATTGCTGTTTTAAGTGCTAAGTAGTCTGCCAATGGTGATTTGTACTTTCATCTTTTTAAACATTTTTGGATGTTTTTGTCTCTATAAAAAAAGATTGTAAAGATTGGATGAAATGTGAGCATGAAGCAGAGGATAAACTGGAATGAAATTCAGCCCCTGGGCCAGAGTCTAAAGCTGTAAAACAATCCTTCCTGGCCACTGTCTTGGCCCATAGATTGGGAAGGAAGCCACTGAACTTTCTATTCCTTCTTAAGGGCAGTGAGAATCACTCCCATTCAGCTGCCAAACCAAAGTATTTTTTTTTTAATGTTGGCTTAGCTTGAACTAAATTAAACAGGTTTTGTTTCTTCTTGAAGACATGGAAAAAACCCCCTAAAATAAAAAGAAAGTGTTTGGGTCAATCGAGAACAGAACACTTCATTTAGAGGCACTGCATATAAAAGCAAATGAAGCCAAGAGCCAGATCCCAGAAGGAGGGAGATGGTTCCCTCCTTTTTATCCAAGAACCCAGTAGTTAAAGCATCATATAAGACACAGGAGACCTGCATTCCACACTGCTGGTGAGAATTTAATGTATAGCCTCACTCCCAGTCTATAGCTACTTCTGCCATATGTTAGTCTCATTTTCTCAGCTGAAGGATATTGCATGGAACTGCATGGGGGGAGGACCATGAGGAGGAAGGGACTCACTGGATCAGTCCATCACACAACCACATGGATTGGAAGGGATGGCAAGAGCTCTCTAGACCCACCTTCCACTCAGACCTGTTCAAATCAGGTTGCACAGGGCTACACCCAGTTTAATCTTGGATATCTCCCAAGGATAAAGAACCCACAGCCTCTCTGGATAACCTCTCCCAGTGTTTGACCAACCTCTTGGTCGATATATATTAAAAAAAAATAAATAAAATTAAATACCTCTTGTACCAAGACTTTTCATATCTTCATGTGTTTCAAGCAACTTCTGTTGCATCTTGTCCTATTACTCCAGGAAGAGTTTGGCTTTGTCTTCTCTCTTCAAAGGTAGCAGTTAGAAACCCATGAAACCTTCTCCAGGATAAATAGACCCAACTGCCCCATGCTCTCCTTATATGGCACAGGCTTCAGCCCCCAGTCAGCTTGGTGGTCACTCATGGAAAGTGGGAAATTAAAATCAGGTGGTATTATTTCACAACTACCAGATAGAAGGGAAGGGTAATTTCCTCCACCTGTGGTTAGGTGGGCAAGTTGCCTCAGTAAACATCAATAAGATCCCCTCTCAGGCTTCTCTTCTCTAAATCATGGCAACAGATCAGTAAGATCATCCTTTCCAAGTGCAAAATGGGATTTTTTTGATGGCTGAGCAACCAGTGGTAGGAGGGAAGTGGTGGAATATCTGGGGTTAGTTAAGATTAACCGAACTTTCACACCTGGGTGTTGTGATCTGTAAGAACATGTCATGAGCTGGTGTCACTGAGCGAGCAACAAGCCAAGCAAACATAATGTGTGTGGCTCCTAATGACATGCACTCCGTGAGCATCCCCCCAAGGAGTTATTGACACCGCTACAAATTGCTGCCTCGTTGCAGTTCAGTGACAAATGCAGCTACACAGAGTGGCTGGGAACCTCTCTTTCTCTTGCTCACACACCCACAGATCCACATGCATGCACATCCCTTCCCCCTCTCCCAGACATCCATCCGACGTGTGTTAGAAATTTCCATAATGTGCTTAAGGAGATGAGGAATTATTTTAAAAAGCTAATTACTATCAGTGACTTTTTTTTTTTGTGTGTGCTGTCCTACAGAGTTTTCTTGCAAGATGATTTACCTGTCACACTTTATCTTCTGCTAAAACACAGGGTGGTGGCTTATGGATTTGCCCCGAGTTTATGTCCTAATTTAAAGACACAGTGAAAAGTTTTTGCATGATTTTGTTGTGAAGATGTAAATAAAACTGCACCCATATCCCCGTGTTAAGTGATATATAAATCCCTGGAGCCATTCAAGCTCAAGCTGGATGAGGCTCTGAGCAACCTACTCTAGTTGAGGGTGTCCCTGCTCCCTGCAAGGGAGTTGGACCAGATGCCCTTTGGAGGTCCCTTCCAACCCAAACTATTCTATGATTCTGTGATTCTATGATTCTATAAAGATCAGATTAATGAAACAGAGACTTTGGTTGATCATAACATGGAAATTATCCCCTTAAGAAGAATACAGTATGAAGAAACACAGAATATCATATGGGCATTGAAAAATCTATTTTTTTCCCCTGTAATCTATTAAAATTCTGTTACTTTCAGAATAAATGTAAAAACATTAGAACAATAGAATCCTGAAAGATAACATTCCTCTTTCTCTTCTTCTGCTTCCCTTTCCCCTTCTTCTTCCTCTTCTTCTTCTCCCTCTTATGTGAGGATTTGCATTCCAGCTGGGTTTATGGCTAATGTGAATATAAGTAAAAGATGTGTCTATATGTGTGTAATAAAAATATATAAATATATATTTATACATATATGTATATATATAATAAAATATCAGTAAAATTAGATTATTCAAATTTAGTTAAGTATTGAAATAATAGAATCATAGTATGTACTGAATTGGAAGGGACTTCCAAAGGTCATCTAGTCCAACCCCCCTGCAATAAGTATGGACATCTCTAACTAGGTCAGGCTGCTCTGAGCCTTGTCCAACCTAGTAACACTTCAAGAACAGGATCCAAAGCATGTGGGTCAGTTATTAATAAATTTAAGTGATTACTGAAAATATTTCTGCCTTGTCTGAAGGCTGAAAAAATGCAGTTACCTGAGGCTTTACTTCTGCTAGTCACAAAGGTTTGTCTCTGTCCACCTCCTTTGCATGGGAAGTAGACTTGCCAACAGCTCATGCCCTGTGAGCAGTCAGTCAGCATTGGTTTTGGACATCTTAAGTAACAAAAAAAAACCCTTTTAATGACCCTTGAGCACACAGGGCACAACACAGTCCTAGTAATCACAGAATGGTTTGAGTTGGAAGGGGCATCCAAAGGTCATGGTGAATGTCTCCAGGGATGGGGCCTCCTGGGCAACCCATTCCAGTGTCTCACCACCCTCAGAACTTCTTCCTAATGTCCAATATAACTCTACCCTGATCTAGTTTAAAACCACTGCCCCTCATCCTATTGCTACATGTCATTAATAATCACTTTAATAGGCTATGGTAGTGCTGAAGGCAGCACTATTTAGGCTTTTTTTTTTTGGCCAAGGTCATCTGAACTGTAGGCCAAGATCCTCAAAGCTACGTAGGCTTATCTGTAACACAAGCAGTCATGACTCTTATCTGACAGAGACAATAGGCTCACGTCTCATAAGAAGAGCTTTCCATTCAAAACTATCTTGTGTTTTTCCCTTTCTCTTGAATAGATTTCAGTTCCAGTTTTCATTGTTGCCTCCACACTGCTCAGGGTGAAGATTCCCTGTGCAGCATGTGTAAATCATATATGAGTCCACAGGATCTTGGCAGTTACTTTTAAACGTTTCTAAAGGTTTAGTGCCTAACCATTCACCAATCTTGATGTTCATAAAACACTGGCAACTTACTCATGACCAGACTAACTTTTTACAGGTGTTCTACAACTGGTCGTAATATGCTGTGAAATACAGAATATTAGGCTCTGTTGGAAGACCATCAATGGTATTCTTTGATTTAAGGCAAACTAATATTTGGTCTGTAAAGTTTAATGGCTTCATGGCCCTCATTTCTTTCCACTAAGCTGTCCAGACATTTACCTCTACCTATTCTGTGCACACAGACATTAAACCGACTGCACCATCTGCAGTACTGAGCTATGACTCTGTTATGTGTGTGTAGCTCATTGTATTTCTATAAGAATACATAGAATCATAGAATCACAGACTGGTTTGCATTGGAATGGACCTTAAAGATCATCTTATTCCAACCTCTTGCTATGAGCAGGGTCACCTCCCACTAGAGCAGATTGCTCAGAGCCACATCAAACCTGGATTTGAACACATCCAGGGATGGAGCATCCACAGTTTCCCTGGGTGACCTGTGCCATGGTCTCACCACCCTCAGAAGGAAGAATTTCCTTCCTATTTTCAACTAAGATCTCCCCTCTTCCAGTTTCAAACCATTACCTCTCTCCCTGTCACTACAATATGTGTAATGGAAATAGAGAATCTGACCCTTTAGTTTAGAGGATGATCTAACAGGCTGTCAATAAAATCCTTTCATTTCTACAAATAAAACAAAACTAATCTGTATTAATTTCACTGTTTGATATAGAAAAATTGAGTATCTATTCTAAACTGGTCACCTAAGCTACATGTAATGTCACTGCAAGGAGCAATAAACCTGTAGAGGGCAACTAATCCTCAAAATAAGCATCTAAAATAGGTGAAATGAATTGCTTCCAAAAGATATGTGGTCCTTTACCTGCAGTGACTACAAATGGAACCTAAATGACCCCTTGAATTTGGATGCCCCACACTTAGATGGCTAGAAGTAGACTGAGACATGTCCCACCTGTAAAAGAGAATTTGCTGCTGAAAAAAATGAATTAATATTTCAATAAGTATCATTAAATTAACATACTCTATCCTTAAATCTCTGCTTAAGCATCCCTGGTTCTGCCAAGATGGGTCTTAAGGAAGTCCAAGACTGGGCTGTAGCAGGTAGGGAAGGTGGCTGGAAACACCTACAGCTAATTAACCCTGTAGTGTGTTTCTTGTTGTCCCTGAGACATACCCCTAAGAGAAACAAATAATCCCAACAACTGGAATGTAATCATCCTCTCAACAGCTCCGGAGAGCTACAGTTGGAAGGCAGGATTGCCATTTAGCAACTGCCCCTTAACAGAATTTTTTAGTATTCCTGTATTGCCGAAGGGTGAGAAGAGCTGCCAGCTGGAAAGCAAGATGACAAATGAAGGCCAGGACATCGCAGCACACGCTGCTGATGCGGGGAGTTGAGCTGCAGGCTTCAGGAATCCTGTCCCCAGAGTTAAAAATACAGAGACTTAAAACCACAGGACTGTAAATGACCGATGACATGCAGCACGGTCCTTTGACGCTGCTAGCAACTGGACATCCAGTCTGACCTCATTTCCAAAGTCTTTGCCAGTGCCAAATAACAAATGTTAAAAGATCTGTAGTACAAAGGAATCGAAGCCACAAGAGCTACAAAGGGCAAAGGGAAAAAAAATAGCAATACACCACCAGCAAAAAAAAAACCAAACCAAAACAACCCAGAAGACAAATCAAGAGCATTGCCAATGGACTAAATGATAAACCCTGGAGGTCTAATGAAAGTAACCTGAAAAAGAGTAATTAGGAAGGGTAGAAGGAAGGATAATTATCTGGAAGAGGCTGAGAGAGTTGGGGCTCTTTAGCCTGGAGAAGAGGAGACTGAGGGGAGACCTCATTAATGTTTATAAATATGTTAAGGGTGAGTGTAGAGAGGATGGAGCCAGACTTTTCTCAATGTCGTCCAATGACAGGACGAGGGGCAATGGGTGCAAGTTGGAGCACAAGAGGTTTAGGCTTAACACAAGGAAGAACTTTTTCTCAGTGAGGGTGCCAGAGCTCTGGAACAGGCTGCCCAGGGGGGTTGTGGAGTCTCCATCTCTGGAGACACTTAAGACCCGCCTGGATCTGTTCCTGAGAGACTTGGTCTAAGTGATCCTGCTCAGGCAGGGGGGTTGGACTAGATGATCTTCTAGGTCCCTTCCAGCCCCTAATTTCTGTGATTCTGTGATTCTGTGAAGTGATGTATAAGCAACAGTGTACATAGATAGATAGATAGATAGATAGATAGATAGATAGATAGATAGATAGATAGATAGATAGAGCAGGGTAGATTTAGATTGGGCATTAGGAAGAAGTTCTTTGAGGGTGGGGGAATGCTGGAACAGGTTGTCTAGGGAGGTGGTGGAGGCCTCATCTCTGGAGACATTCAGGGTCAGGCTGGACAAGGCTCTGAGCAACCTGCTCTAGTTGAGGGTGTCCCTGCTCCCTGCAGGGGGGTTGGACTTGACCTTTGGAGGTCCCTTCCAATCCAAGCCATTCTATGATTCTATGATCATACATCTCACTTCAGGGTCAGATACCTTTCTGGTATTGTTTTTGATCAGCAATTTCCCCTAAGACTTTGGGTTCCGGAAAAATCAATTTTACTTTGCTTCATTTCCACATTGTAAAAAAAAATGGAATGCTAATTACAACTTGGGGAAAATATATCTCAGTTCTGCTGAATGAATATATTGTCATTCATGAGCTCAGATTTTTTGTTCACGTTTTGGTAAAGGAAGACAAAATAATTGGCATGAAAAGTTACGAGGCATTAGATAAAGGTCAGATGCCAAATTATATCAAATTATACAGAAAGGTATTTCCTGTGATTTAATGTATCAGTAAGGAAGATATGCATATTTTACTATTTCTTCCACATTCTGTACCAAGCCAGAAAAAAACCCCAAACTCCAACCGAACAAAGAAAATACAGGAAACTTTCTTACAACCATGAATATGTCTTTCTACCAAGTTAATTCAAATTGAATATATTTTAACAAACTATAGAGACAATTGCCTTATTACAGGCAATTACATGTTTTTCTCTATCAGAAGAGGTGACATGTGATATCTGATTTTTAATTATGAATAAATCTTGGTCTGTTCATACCTGTAGTCTCCTAATTAACTTCTAAAATATTTATGAAGGGTTTAAGAAAACAGGCCTGAATTTAAGACTATGTTTCTTAAACAATTACAGCAATGTTGTTAATATAATAACAGGTATTATATGGGGAACAGTAAGCTATATTAATTATCCAGTTATTTGGGTATAAAACAATCCATGACTACCAAGAAAAAAAAAAAAAAAAAGATGTCCTAGAGAGAAGGGACTCAGCTGGTATAAATCAGCCTTTAAGTTTATATTATTTACTTGTGAACTTCTCCCCATAAGTGGTTTTCATATCCGAATAATATTCTTAACAGCAACTGTTGTATCAAACAGAAGTCATCTTTAGGTGAGATTTTTGTTCGTTATCATCCAGGGATTAGCCAAGATATCAATTATAAATGTGTCTAACAATCTATTAAGCATGATTATGTCCATATATATAATCCCAAACAATCATGTTGCTTTAATGCTTGTAAGTATGTGCTCGTAAAATAACATATATAACAAATAACACAAATACTTCCAGGTTTAAAAATTAGCCAACAAAACTCAATATAGTGCAACGAGTCTAATTAACAGGAATATTTGATTACTTTTACAGTAGGAGATTTTGTAATGAAAAAGAGAGGACTTGTTGCCCAATCCATAACGTATCCATACTGTACACATCTTTTTCAAACAGGCAAATGTGAGGATGGATGTGAGGGCAGCAACACAAGTCATTATTTGTGCAGACATACCATTTTCAGCAAGCTAAGTAAAAACATTCAGCAGCAGCAATGTGTGGGAATATATTTTACATGCAAGGGTTCATTTTCATATGGGTTCATTTTTACAGTAATTTTTTTTGGAGAGAAAAAAAAACACAACCAAACAATAAGTCTGAATCAAGTGGATTTTAGCCTAGGTTACTTATGGAGAAAAATACGTGCACAGACACCGAGCTGCCACTGAATAACATTGTTTGGTTTTGATCAACCAAATATGTGAGCTTGAAAAAACATGCCATAAATATTATTTGGAGGAAAAAAAAAAAAAAAAAGATCAAACGGGGTACAATTGCAGGTTTTTATTTTGTCCATAAAAACACTCCTCAGAAACTGCAGAGTTTTGAGTCTGACAGTGGGTACTTGCACACATAAAGCAAATGAAAGTCTGAAAGATGAATTCTCCCATTCACAAACAATCTAAAGGGGAAGTATGGAAAAAAGATTATACTGTTTAATGTATTTGTATATAGCATTATAAGGGCTATGTAATACCGTATTCTGGTTTTATAGAAATATAGCATACCAGAAAACAGTATTATATTCTCAGATGAATCCACCATCATAATAAAAAATGACTTCTTTGATTTCAGGGAAATACACCTTCTACTGATTATGGAACATAAATTCACTTTACACTTTTGAAATGCATCCAAAAGAGCTGAATCACAGTAATTTTCAGTGGAAATACCAATAAAGAACAAGGTTTTACATGCATATGTAAAAATTAAATACTTGTTTAAGGCTAAAATGTGACTAAACCATTTTAAATGGCTGCTTCATTTCACAAACCTCAAGCACCTACACAAAATGAGTCAGCTAAGGCATTTAATGAGTTTTAAAAACACCAAAACAATAACCATAAAACTTTAACCTCACCCTTAACCTCACCCTGTCATGTACTTACTCTTGCTATAGATTCATGTGTATTTATGATGAGTAATTTTATTGATACTACTCTGTCATTACTTCTGTTCCCTGCTCTTGTGTTACCACTTTGTCTCCATCTGCCATTGGGTTGCCTTCTAAATCCAACCCATAATACTAGTGTCAAACAATGGATGATGTGATTCTACATTTGCACCTTTACAAATAGTGAGATATTCTCTATGCACGTCTCCCACCTCTTCTGGCAAGGCTTTAGGTCCAAATTGCTCTCAGAATCAAAGAAATCAAGAATCATTAAGGTTGGAAAAGATCATCATGATCCGAGATCATCAGGTCCAACTATCTATTCAACATTATTGTGGCCAATAAACCCTGGCCTGAAGTGCCACATCTACAGGATGCTGGAAGCCCTGCAGGGCTGGTGCCTCCACCCCTGTGGAGGGCACCCCCTTCCAACTCCTGCCATTCTCTGATCCTGTGAAATCTTTCAAGGCAAAGGATTATGGGTAACATCTGATATAGCTCTTAAGAGCTTTAGGAACGTGCGGAGGGAAGTTCCAAGCACACTTGAGGGTCCATTTAAGAATACCTTCTAAAGACAAAATAGAGCTCCATTAAAGAGAAATGAGAACATGGCACCAGTTTAGGATTATTCACTACAAGATAATGTTGCACCACTCAGAGAAGTTTTGTGTGAATAAATGCAACCTGAAGCTAAAGTGGTATTTTTGCATATAGCTTATTAATATACATATTAGTGCTCAGTTAATATAAAGTTTCATAGATTAAAAGGAATGGCATATAAATATATGCATATATTGTATGATGTTCCTGCTTACTGAAGGGGGTTTGGATTGGTTGAACTTTGGAGATCCCTTCCAACACAGGGAATTTTATGATTCTCTGATTCTATATTTCTCTGATTCTATGTTTCTATGATTCTATAATTCTATGATTCTATGACTCTATGTTTCTATGATTCTGTGGTTCTATAATTCTATGTTGCTATGATTCTATGACTATGATTCTGTTTCTATGATTCTGTGATCCTATGATTCTTCTATGATTCTTTTTATTATGTGCATATGCACATCTGTATGTGTGCATACCTATGTGTGCGTGTATCTCTCCCTCCATGTGTGTACATGTACACACCAGAAAACACACAAACACCTTCTGCAGTGGTGTGAACAGTTTTTCACACCAGAACATGGCATTTATTTGGGTGCGCGTATCTAATTTCGGTCACTAGTCGCTGCAGTTAAATTAGGAGCATTTCTAAGGTTGTTATATTTTTTTAAGGTCCATTAAGTCCTTTTGGAGCTCCTGCTACATGAGTAACGAATGTGTCATGCTGCAAAGGATAAACAAAACTGCAGGCATAAACTTTTAAAGCCTGCCTCTAAAGGAACTTTAATCTGTGCCTTGACAATCCGTGCGCATATTCCTGGCTGCTGAGCAATGTGCTGCTCTCATTTCAAGGGCTTAGCAACACTTGCAACCTAAAAATCAATTATATGAAAAACAATAAAAAATATTCTTATTGCATGCCATAAAAAAATAATAAAAAAAAAAGGGTAAAAAAAAAAAAAAGAGATACAAAAGGTTAAGCAGAGCAGCCGGCATCTGCACACTAATGACATGATTGTTATGATAGGTGTTTGCTTTACCCTGGAGTGGTAACATTATAATTCATCCACCTCTGAATGAGTGGGGACAATTAATGCAGTCAATGTGTCCCACGTGTTCCCTGCAGCATTAACAAGGCAGCTCCAGGCCCCTCGGCAGACACGGGGCTGAAAATTGAGCTGGCTCCCTGGTTGAATGTGATCCTGATTGCCTCCGCGGGGGCCACCTGCTGCTTCGTGCCTGCTGGTTTTGTGCGCTGGCCGCCTCCATCCGGGGGCTCCCGGGGGGCTTCTGCCCGGGGCCGCGGGCAGCTGACACCAATCTGGCAAGCTGGGGATGAACAATCGTGCCCCACCTGCCTGGAGAGCCTGTCTGAAGCCAGGGCATCCCCCCGCTCCTGTTTTTGTTAGCCACGACGGGCACCACTCCCATGGTGGCTGTCTTGTTGTGCCTGCTCTGGGATGCTGAGATGCTGAGATGCTGAGATGCTGGGATGCTGGGATGCTGAGATGCTAGGATGATGGGATGCTGAGATGCTGGGATGCTGGGATACTAGGATGATGGGATGCTGGGATGCTGAGATGCTGGGATGATGGGATACTAGGATGCTGAGGTGCTGGACTTGGTGGGGTGTTTTTCTGACACTCAAGATGCTGTGTAGTTGTAGGGCTGAAAATGGCTGGCACCTTGTATACACTGTTTGAGCCCTAAAGTCTGTCCATGTCCTGTGAAAATGGAGATATGGAGATACTTTAAAATGTTTCTTTCCAGTTGTCCCAGTGGTCATTAAACTCAGGAAATAAAGTGAAAACTGCCTTGCCTCTCTGGGCCAGCAAGTGATGGGTTCTCAATGACCCTTGCTGTGCTTGGGTATCGACAGGTGAGGACCACGCTCTCAGCAGCATCTTGGTGCTTTTTCATCCTACCAGGCTGGCTGCAGGGGAAAAAGGGAGTTTTTCTGGGAGGCTGTGATGGGTTATGCAGCTCTGGTCAAAGGGGCAGCGTGCAGCAGCAGCCGGGATCCACGCCTGAAAATAGGAGGAGGAGTCAAAAGGGAAGAGAAGGTGAAAGAGCTGAGTGGTGCCAGGTTAGGTCTGAGCTGCAGAGTGGCAAACACAGGCTTCATTATTCTGTAGTGTGAACTCCTTGTACAAGAAGTTTGAAGGGGTTTAGCAATCTGCTTTCCTTTGCCCTCTGCTAAGTGAAGGGCATTTGCCTCATGAATATTCCATTACCCTGCTGTTCCCGGCAAGCTCTCAACCAACTTTTGAAAATAAACAAGTATATGCACTTCCAGACAACATCACCTGGGCCTTACTTGCTTTTATTTTATTTTATTATTTTATTTTATTTTCCCACAAATTCTGGTTGGCTTTTGTATGTGATTCATGATTTCTTAGATACATCTCACACAACATGAAAACATATTCCACGTACACTCCAAGAAACTGGAGGTTTCTCATGCCAGGCTACACATCTTTGGTGTGCTGATCTATGTGACTGTAAGAAACTCACTTCTTCCTCAGTTCCTCCTTTTGAGAGCCTCAAAACTCCTTCCAAAAGCATGCCCCAGTTCCTGGAGAATGTGCAACCAACCAACAGGAGAGGTCTGAACTTTTATGACTTAACCTGCATTACCATCCAAACCAACAGGAGCATGGCCAGGATCATTGTCTCAACCTGTAGACCACACAGCACAGTTAACACGTCAGAAATGGGAGTATTTCTATGTATTATTCATATTAATTATTTGTATTCAACTGAGACTGTGCTCATCACAGTGTGTATTCTAACAGATGTGACATTTGGCTAAATCTGCAAGAAGTGGGATTTCAGTTCTGGAGAGATATTTGAGTTTCTAGACCTTCTTGGTTTTCATTCAAGATGGGCACAAAAATCTCCCCAAAAAAACCCCAAAAACCAACCAACCAACCAAAAAAAACCAACCAAAAAACCAAACAAAAACAGCGGGGAAAAATAGAACAAATGTTTCCGCAATGTTTTTTTCTCCCTTCCACATGCCTAAAACACACTTTAAATTCTGGAGTTTAATATGTTGCTCATAGAGCCATTCTTATTATTGTGGGTTAGGGTGTCTGAGTTTGAGATCCTAGAATTCTGTGTTTCATCATCTGTTCAGGAAAATGTAGATTAGAGAAAGGTTTGGAAGACAGGTAGGTTGGTATCATGAAGGGCTCAGGTAACCCCGTCTATGAACTATGAACCTCCAAAATTTGGAGGGTAAGAGGAGCATTTTTTTTTTTTCTTTTTTTTTTCCCCCCTCCCTTTTGCTTATAATTGAATGATTTTTGTTTTCCAGGAAAAAAAATAAAAAGGAAAAAAATAAAAGAAACAAAACTGTACTCTGAGAATTGTCACTCATTAAAAGTATTTCTCAACTGGTTCCACAAGGCAGAAAACTCAAATGCCCTAACTCCCAGACCAGAGCCCACCCACAGAGTTATCAGTCTCCCCAGAGGAAAACGGATCATTTTGATGCCATGAAAATAATATTACTGCAAGAAATTCAGATTCCTAAGGATATTAGAGTCTTTTCAGTCCTGAATTAATGAACAAAATTTAGTTCACAGTCAAAGCGAGTATTTAATTATTTTATTTTATTTTTTTTTATTGTTTGATGGCTGCTCTAAAAGTATATTTTTCTTTTTTTTTTTTTTCCTTCATTTTGCTATTAGCTATTTTGACAGATATCACCTCTACCAAAATCTGAGTCTATAAGGAAGAAACCTGAAAGCAGCAGCCATTGAACTTTGAGTCACGCCTGGAAAGCTCCAGGCTGTAACCAATTCCCTTGCCCTTAGGACTGGATAAAACACTGAATGCGCAGTGTGGTGATCAGTTGATTCCAGCTGCTGGTCTACTCAGGAGGCCCAGAAGAAAGGCAGCATGACCAGCACATCCATTGTTTGATTAGATGTTGAACATGTCCCACTAAATCCAATCCAGATCCTGACTCTAGTTCGAATGACCTTTTTACCACTTGCCCCTTAAAAACTTGATTTCCTCCAGTATTACCCCGTATTGGAACCACGATCTGAATCTTATGGCAAGCATCAGTTTGGAATCAAAACATTAAAGACTGGGGATTATTTTCATGCTCTTCAACATCACTTCTGGGAGTGCCCAGTTAGTAAAAGCTTCTTTTTTTTTTTTTTTTTGTTGTAATTCAATGAACATCAGCCGTGGGATCCTTCCACCAGACACCCACACAGAGGTAACCTTTGTCAGTCAGGCACAGTCCTGCCTCCGTAATGCCCATTTTGATCAATTATACATGGGTTCCTAATGTACTCTCATAAATTATTATAGGCTCTTATGGCCCTGTGTTTTATGGTGGCGTGTCACGGCACAGGAGCAGGTAATATATTGTCCCAGAAGATGCCATGGACTCTGGGATGGCGTTACAAATTCGACCAGTGTAAAATAACAAATTAAGAGCTCTAATAGTAGAATACGTGACACCACCTCCCTTAATTGAGGAAAACATTCCAAATGAAAGTGAGCTGCTGCAGCAGTCATCTCACTGGTGAGTGAGAGATGGGGTTTGATTTAGGATCCCCTCTGGTCTCTCGTTCCCCAAGCAATCAGGAGCTTTGAGCACTCAGTTCCTGGGGAAAGCCCTGCCTTACATCACTGACCAACCCTCACGTGATTAAGAGAAGAGGTAGAAGCCTTCAAGAGGATTTTCATCTGGCCCTTCTCACTGGGAGGGTGCTGATTATCTTCACACTGTGGGTTTAAAACACGTATCAATAAGGTGGGATGAAGAAGAGGGAGGAGATGAAAGAACTACAAGATGCTACAGACATATCCTGTCCTGGGGACAAAATGCAATGAGAAAAACTGAGGATCACTTTAAATGGAGGTTATGTTCCTCCTTTTCCAATCTGTGGGAACCTCACCAGACTGCCAGGACCTCTCAAATATGATAGCTAGTGGCTTAGCAACTTCAGCCGCCAGTTCCTTCAGGACCCGTGGATGTATCTCATCAGGTCCCATGGACTTATGCACCTTCAGGTTCTCTAGGTGTTCCCAGACCTGATCTGCTCCTACCTGGGTGGTTCTTTCTGTTCATTTTAACATGCCATTTCTTTTCTTTGCTTTTTTTTTTTTTTTTTTTTATTTTTATATATTTACTCACTAAAAATGTAGCTAATTTCTTTTCATCTGTGAGTGGTTTCTTCCAAAAGGACTCAATTTTCTCAATCTTTTTTGAAGGTTGATGTGCCTCAAGTTAACCAAAATTCACACACCTGCATCCGCCAAGCAGTGAGTAAAGAAGCATCACCATGGCAGGATTTAGAGCCTCCTCTCTCTCCTGTTAAGTACCAGTTCAACAAATCTAAGTTCCAGTCGCAGGTGGGAGGCAACTCAAAAGGTTGGAAGCTGGTGAGAAAAGGCTTCACATCTTTTGCTGTCATGATGCTGTAATGCTGCTGCATCCGAGTGAAAATATGCCCCAGGATGTACCAAGAAATAGTCTGTTCTGCAAGGAAATTCAGGAGGAAAAAAAAATAGACAAAAAAAAAAGACAGAAAAAAAAAGAGACAACACTGTGCCAAACTTTCCACTGCTTCCTCGCAGCTTTGTAATGTTTAACTTTGTGAAAAATTTCAGAATGCAGCTATTTTATTTCTTAAATATGGTTCAGAGCCTTAACACATCTAATAACAGTGGATCAATAGGCTCATTGCCCTACAGTGAGTTGCAGCACCAGCAAATACCTATGTTATGAAACTAAGCGAATTTACTGGAGTGTAAAACCCCAGTGAGTTGTCTGTAATCAGCCAGCAGGCCTTCGGGGCAAGAGAATTAATGTATTTTAATATTTTAGGTTATCTTCCATATGGCATAATGCTATACCCCATCTGTATGCATTTCAGAGGAGAGTTTGGGTTTTGTTTTTTTGTTTTTTTTTTTACAGAAATAAGTTTCCCTCACTAGAATCTCACCTGCCTTCTAATGCTTTTTATCATCTAGTGGTTCAAACAAACTCAGAGCAAAACTTAGAAGAGTATGAATCTACATTAATGTAGAGCTGAATTGGATTATTTCAGATTTTTTTTCTCGTTGAATTGACTGTTCTATTCTGGGTGCATTCAGAAAACTGTGTCCAGCAGGTCGAGGGAAGTTCTCATCCCCCTCTGCTCTGCCCCAGTGAGGCCACAGTTGGAGGGTTGTGTCCAGTGCTGGGCTCCCCAGTTGCAGAGGGACAGGGAAATGTTGGAGAGAGTCCAAGGGAGGCTGTGAGGATGCTGAAGGGGCTGGAACAGCTCTGTGGGGAGGAAAGGCTGAGAGCCCTGGGGCTGTTAAGCCTGGAGAAGAGAAGCCTGTGAGGGGATCTGCTCCATGGTTCCAAAGCTCTGCAGGGTGGGTGTCCAGGAGAAGGGGCCAGGCTCTGCTCAGTGGGATAGGGATAGGACCAGGGGCAATTAGGTAACAGGTATTATACTGCTTCCAACAGAGCATTAAAGGGAAATTTTAATAACTCCACCAGCCTAGAATGGTTGTGGGGAAGCAGCAGAGAGGAGTAAGCATCCCATGCTGCATCCTCAGGTCCTGATTCCAGGTCAGGATTCAATCTGTTTTATCTCCTCACGCTGACTCATGCTCAGCTGGGTGTCCCCCAGCACCCCCAGGTCCCTTTTTGCCAGGCAACTTTCCACCCATTCTTCTCCAAACCTGTAGTGTTGTTACCAGGGGTCACTGGAGCCAAAGTGCAGAAATCACTTTTATGAGCAATACATCTTTATATACATGTATATGTATATGTATATGTATATGTATATGTATATGTATATGTATATGTATATGTATATGTATATGTATATGTATATGTATATGTATATGTATATATATGTGTGTAAACAAAAATGTTATGTCTGTAACTCTCCTGCCTTCAGAATTCCACTTCCACTGGTCCAGGTATCTACATGAATAACAAAGAATCACATCCTTTTTCACTTTAAAGAAACTTTGAACATATCATAGGCTTTCAAACGTACAATGTCACCATAATTGATAATGAATATGTATATTGGGAACTGAAAAAAAAACAAAGTGATTCTCAGGGGGATTCTAAAGGAAGCTGAGATTAAAAATAGAGAGTTATCCAAGAAGTAAAACTGAGCAATACACTACCAACTAATAAGGGTTTCCTCTGCACTGTATGTTAATTTGCATTCACTAATTTGGATTTTTCCACTTCTCTACAGGGCGTATACCTGATTATTAGAGAAATTGAGGTAAAGAAGAAGTCCACAATATTTAACCCAGAAAAAAAAACAAAAGATAACACTATTCAAACACAGATTTTTAGTTCAGGAGTTCTTGGCAATGACAATCACTATATCTAGGTCAGTGCAAATGACATGAAACAGTGCTGGCATAACAGAAAAAAAAAAGCAGAACTGCTACTACCTGTACAGACTGCTGGTGCCATAGGAAAATATACTGCCCTTTCAACTGGTTTTGGAACTGGATGAGTTTTAAGGTCCCTTCAGACTCAAGTCATTCTATGATCTCTAGTGTGTCTCTCATAAGGATGAACAAAGGAGGAGTAGCAGCTACTCTGCCACCCCCTCCAATCACACAGGGCTTTTGCACTGAAGGGAATCTGAAGAAGCTGACAGTATCATGACTTGAGGGGCTTTTAACTTCTCAGTGGTGGAGGGACACCACTGGACATCACATTATAAAATATGAGCAAAAAGGTGTCCAAATACACAAGGATTTTTCCACATCTCACTGCTTGGACAGAGTGAGACATTTGGCTCTGGATCACATTATTGGGAGTGTTAAATTCCTGATTTTCAAGTCACAGAAGTGGTTACAGCTTCAAAGTCTGCAGTGCGAGGGTCCTGAACACAAGAGGATGTAATTTCTTTCCATTTATCCCACCTCAGAATCCTGAATTAATTGCTGTAAGTTAATTAAAACTTCAGAATACCTCTGTAGTATAGTTATTCTAATCACTTTCCCCCTTATATAGATTGTGAAGAGAAAGAGAATGAGATTTCAAAAAAAAATACTCAGCATTAAGCTAATTGACTCCTTTGAAGTCTGTAGAAATATTACAAAGAATGATAGAATGGTTTGGGCTGGAAAAGGGACTTTCAAGGTCACCTATTCCAATTGTCCCTGCAGGGAGAAAAACATCTGCAACCAGAGCAGGTTTCACAGAGCCCTGGCCAGCCTCACTGGGTTGGTGCCAGGGATGGGGCAGCCACCTCCTCTCTGGGAAACCTGGGACAGGCTCTCACCACCCTCAGTGTAAAAAATACCCCACTCAACAGGTAAACGTGGTGGGGTGTAGCCGCAAACTGAAAGCCCATCCCTGCATGATGCACAGCCTGGGAAACACCTGCTGTGGGAAACACCATCCACAGTCAGCTGGGTTTGGAATAATTCTAGACAACTCATACATTAGTTTCCAGTGGATTTTGATCCTCACTATCCTTCCACCCTGAACTGCTCTGCTACCCTAATATCTTATTATTTTAGTTAAAATAATCCCTACCTGTGTGGCTTCTGCATAGTTTGTTGTTTTATAGTCATGAAGTGTTGTGTTTTACTATTCACCAATGCAAAAATACGTCCCAAATTCCAGGTCCTTCCACGACTCATGAGTTTTCCTCGCAAAATAAGAATTTGGGCACTCTGCTTATGCAATATAAATAGATGCTAAGAAGGAGCAACAAGTTTCTTTGAGATCTGTTTCACTACTGTGATGTCAGACATGGCTTCAGCACTGCACAGCCCTGGCTCTGCAGGTACCTCTCACTCTTTTTTTTTTATTGCATGACACTTAGTTAGGGTCACCAGGATGGGGAAGAAAGGAATCCAAACTTTCAGCCTAGAAAATTTAACCGAAAGCAACAATTCAGAACCCAAAGAGTAGATCTCCTGCCCATGCAACGTGACGCGGAAAACTTTGAAGTTTTTTCCTGTCTGTTCCCTCCCTTCTTTCTTTCCCCGACAATCTCCCAACCAAACATTTATGGTTATTCAGTTGACAGCCAATAAATTGCCAAGTGTTTGGGGGAAATCTGTAGGTTTTTTGGAAAGAAACCTATAAAAGAAAGAGACGCGGGGAGAGAGAGAGAGAGGAGGAGAGAGAGCGTAATCTGTACACCATCTGTTGCCTAGTGCAATTCATGCTGACACAGGGCTTTTTGACATTTTATACCTCGAATGCAAGCACATAGATCATTTCTACCTTGTACTTTTCCCGTCTCATTATCGGAATTTATTCCCTCACTTTGTTGTTGGTGGAGTCCCTATTCTAATTGTTTCTTACATGTGCTGTAAATCTGTCCTCCAATCAGTAAAGCCCTGGAACATGAAACTGAGACCTCGCAATTTCCTTTGCTTACCAGTTGCATCTGCTGGAGTGTAGTGTTGAAATAAAATGAAACATGTTTGCACTCTTTTTCTATCATACTGTAATGCTCCTTTCATTTCGCTCAAGGAATTTTTAATATTCAAGCCATACCCTGAGCATGAAGTCATTTCCCTTCGATATAATTGTAATGGTAATACGCGGCGGCCGAACTGGCAGTGGCACAGCTGGCTGCTTGCCACAGCTGAGCCTCTGACTCAAAAGACTTTAATTCTGTCATGCCTCATCTGGTTTTATGTACTCTTTTGTAGCTAGTTCGCAAATTTATTCCGGGGCATCCATTGAGATGGGCAGGCCGTTGACTTCTTTTTTTTTTTTTCTCTTTCTCTGAAAGACAGCACGCTGAGCTAACGAAGGGTACACAGGATCTGTGCGTTGATAAAGATGAGGAGAATTAAGAAGTCAACGTGTCTGTGTGGTCAGGACTTATTGACAGATGCTCCGGCCCTGATTGTGCAAAGATTTAGTGGAGGAGCACAAAGGTAAGCCCAGGCAAAAAGTGTCTCCTCCCCGCTGCCTGATCACAAGTGGCAAGTGGCACGGGGTCTGCATAAGCTACCTGAGCAGCCCACGGGGTCATTTAGTTAATTAATAATGGTGCTGTGCAGGTTTTAATTAATTGAGTCTTGCAAAATTGTGGCATGGCTTCGGCCATGAGGAGGTTTTAAGTCTCTCTTCGGGTTTATTTCCACTTACAGGGTCAGAATAAAGTTCTCCAGACGTATCTATGATGTCCTGCTGCTTTATACACTAACCATACCTCTTCTCTTGCATCTGTCACTGAGCTCAAGATGCATGCCCCCAAAGCAAGGTTCTGTGTTTATCTTTCTGCTTTCATCCCTTTCTGCTTTCACTAAGACCCTCCATCTTTCTCCCTCTAACTCTCTTAAAAAAAAAAAAAAAAAGTGATTGTTTCAAGAAGCCAGAATACCTGACCCCTGCTTCCAATTACTCACTGGAAATATACTTCAATTGATGGTTACCTTCTTCATCCATCCTCACCTTTCTGAGTCTGCTGTTTGTCTCCACTCTGTTTGTCCATAATAACTTAGAGAGAAGATTTGCTTTTGTCTGTAAAGCTCAATGCAACATCTACTGAGTTACAAGAGCAATAAAGTGTTATTTACCAGGTTTATGGATCACTCACTTTCAGTCTCTCGTTCAAATGTAAGCCCCCTCTGAAAGTTAAAAGCTGTTGGTGTGAATCGATTCGGACTTCATTTTATGCTAGCTGAAATCAATGACCAAGCTTGTCTCTTGCTGTGGGAGAAAGGTCTTACCAGCTGCACACACTGCAGATTTTCTGGACGCAATGGTCAAGTCATAATGCTGAAAAAAATGTTATCTGAACAAAAGATTTCACTCAACACAAGAAATTCCTTTTTAATTGTGGGTTATTCATAACTAGTCAAAAATGACAAAGTGAAATACAATAGAAAATGATGATTCAAAATGGAAAAGGATGACTTTTAGGAAAAAAAGCCCAACAACAACAAACCCCAAACAAGAAAAGCCTTTCCCAGAAAAACAAATTGTCATACTTGATCTTTATTTACAGATTAATTTTCTTTTAAATTCACTCATTTTTTCCTTAAAAAAAAAAATAAATTATTATTTCATTATGACTACAGAAAGTGTAGAAAATTCATCAGAGAGTTCTGTCAACCCCATATTTACTACCACCCTCAAGTGGTGATTCAGGCAATCAGCTGTACACATCAGCTCTGGATGCAAGATGCAAATGAGCAGATAGAAGGGAATATTGAGCCT
This sequence comes from Ceyx cyanopectus, assembly GCA_013401355.1. Classification (NCBI taxonomy): domain Eukaryota; kingdom Metazoa; phylum Chordata; class Aves; order Coraciiformes; family Alcedinidae; genus Ceyx; species Ceyx cyanopectus. Next base: position 27,574 of record VYZU01064625.1, on the reverse strand, counting down.
TGGACCAATATGTTGGAGAAGAGCATTTTGGCCCTCTCAAAAACATGCTGCTGCTCACTTTTGAAGTCAGCCTCAGGAACAGCAACTACCATAAACAAGCAAAAATTGTCCTCATTTGAAACCTAGGAGCTGAATGGGGCAGACCTAAGAAAACTCCCAATAAGAGGGCTTAAATTCTCAAAAACGAGTGCTAATTTTCACTTGGAGCACCTATTGGTTGACTTATTCACTTGAAAAAGTCAGGTGACTTGCTCACGTGCTCCAACTACTAAGGACTTAACTATAAACGAGAACAGTTTATAAACTCTTGCCTTCCCCTCTCTATTCTGCCAATCTTTCCCCCTTCCTTCATCTCAAAGGAATCTATGTTTGGAGTGCCTGCCAAATAGCCACTTTCCTAATCTTCCTGATAATCTACACAACCGACTGATATGGTAATGAGGTACAGGAGTCAATTACACTTGGTGGAAGCACAGAAAAAATTCATTTTATGCCTCCCCCGTCTCTGAAACACTATCCTGGCCCATGCTGTTCATACATACCCATGTCAAAGGTAGCCTAAGGAAAAAAAAAACAACACTTGTGCCTCCAGTACGTGCTTGGGTTTAGAATTTTCCAGCCCCTGTTTCTCTGTTCACAATTTATTTTCTTCATATCAGCTTTAAATATGAAGTAGGTTCCTGATGTTTACTTAAATATTTTTTTTTTTAGTTTTTAAAAATAGTATTGCAAAGCATATGATTCTCATAAAGCATCTTGTGCAGGGGGAAAAGTAAGCCTAGAGGCAAATCCTGTAACTCTCCAGACTGTAAAGACAGAATGATGACAAATTGTATAAATATGTGCAAATTGTCCAAATGATGTCATGTATCCAGGCTTGCAAAAGTCAGGAAGAGTACTTGAGTGTAAGGTCAGCACAGACTCTGCTCTTTTGAATGAAATTGAGCAATTACATTCAATTTGCTTAAATTTATCACCAAGAAAAATGTTTTGTTTCATCTTAATCTTCATTTGATTTTTTTTTTTTTTCCAAGCAGTTCAGAAACCCACTGTATTATTTCATCAGTGAAGGCCTCCAGTAAACTCAGGAAAGCCCTGGTAGGTAGCAGCTTGTATTGAGCACGCTGCCTGGTGGAAAGGACTGGTGGAAGTAGGGCAGTTATCTGTGACCTTCTACATGAAACTCCTCCATGAAATTTAAATAGGAAATTGCAGAGCCTTGTAAAGGGTCTGGGGGTTTGTCTTTTTTTTTTTTTTTCCTTAAAAAAAAGCAGCATTTTAGATTCCTTTAGAAAATTGCATCTTGAAACATTCCATGGCTAGAGGATGGGCGTATGTTCTCTGGGCTCCAACTGGTCTGTAAATGCTTATACTAGAGTCTTTTTCATTTACATGACACGGGTCTTCATTTCTCTCTTTCCCTGTGTCCTTCCCCTCCCCTTTCAGCATTCGAGGTCAACCTTCTCCAATTATTTGTCTGCAAACCATTTATTTCTACAAGTTTTCCCATTGACATTACATAGGTCGGTGACTTCTTGGGTCAAGCTGCTTTAACTTCCACTGCCTCTTTTTCTCACCTTCCGATGCTTTTGCTTCCTCTCCCCTCTCTCTTTCCACTCAAAGCCCTTCCAGGTTTGGACAAAACAAACTTGGGTAAAACAGGAAAGAAAAAATGATTTTTTTTAAGCTTTCCGGACAAATTTCTTCCAGCCATACCCCCCAAATCATGGGCTCAGATGTGTGTTCAGATGGTTTTTACCAACACAGTGAACTGTTTGTTGTCCCTACACATATATGTTTGCTTGTAAAGGTGACAATTCACCAGCTATTGTTGGAGTTGTGTGCCTTGGTGATGGGTGTGATGCCCATGTGGATTGCCTCAAACCTGTTGATGTCTGGACCCTTTGGAGCAACTCTGAGGTTCAGTATTCATGAAGAAAAAGTAATTTTTGACAGTAGACCTCTATAGCAAAGAGCAGCTAGACTTCCATCATATATTTTACCTGTTTTTACAGGTGTAGGAATTGGTGCCCAAAGAGAAAAAAGATGAGAAATAAAAAAAAACAAAACAACAAAACAAACACAAAACCAAAACAGAACAAAAGAAACAATGAAACAAAAAGTGCAAAACCCCAGACCTTTAAAAGTCCTGGCTCTGCCTGTTTGCTTCACAGGGTTGGATACATTAACAGTAGTGCCCAGTGCATCTGAGAGGTCAAAGAGATCCGTTGTAAATAAACAACATGCACTTGCCCCTCTCTCAGGGCCCGGCTGCCTGCACACTTGTGACTCACACGAGGACTCGACGTGAGTAAAGGTTTTGCTTTCCAGCCTGCCTGTTTAGGCAAGGAATTAAGAACAGATGGAACCTGTTACAGAAGAATTTCTGAAGCCTGAGGTTTAAAAATGGTGGCTTCTTTTTTTTTATTATTATTATTTTTTATTTTTTTTAAAGCGAAAGAAAAGCTCTTCCTACGTTAGTGGGGTGATATGTGGTGTACAGCTAATTTGGAGTCGTGCAACCCGATCTAACATCAAGTTAACACTGGAGCAGCTGAACGAGCCATTCTCCAAACATGTTTCAGCTGCAAATGTTAAAGCCCTTGTAATTGTGGCTTTTAAGAGTGCATTAAAAAGGTTGTGAAAACGGCTCGTTGTAATGATTTCTACAACAGGATCTCTGCAAACACACAGCTGGAGGCTGTCAAACACACACCTCCCTAATAGACAGCACTGTGTGTACAATTAACACGTTAATTTATGGAGTAAACTGATCAGGGGAGACTAGAGCTTCAAAGTCTAACCCTCTCCATTAAGGAAGAAGTGAAGTTACGTGGCAGGAGCTGCCTTGCTCACTGCAGCCCTTCCTAACACAAAGGCCATGCCTGTGATGCTGAGCTCAGAGTTGCTCCCAAGCTCCCATGCCCAGGTGCTCACCTCTACTGGACCCCTATTCCTCCTGTCCTTCCCCTGGTGTTAAAGGAAACCTCAGGCTGGGTCTCACAGAATGATTAGGGGCTTGGAGATCTGGAGATCATCAAGTCCAACCCACCTACCAAGGCAGGTTCACCTAGAGAAGGTTGTGCAGGATCACAGTGTCCAGATGGGTTTGGAACATCTCCGGAGATGGAGACTCCACCACCTCTCCGGGCAGCCTGTTCCAGGCCTCTGACACCCTCAAAGGAAAGAAATCCCTCCTCGTGTTTAGGTAGAACTTCCTATGTTCAAGTTTGTGTCCGTTGTCTTGAGGTACAACCAAATACTCCATGTGCCTGACTGGGGAGGAGGTGGGTAGCACATACCCTCCTCAAAAGGAATTTGGCCATTTGGTCACAGTTTCTGGACACTTGCAAATGCCAGAGAAGGCAAAAGCCTGGAGAAGAGAAGGCTCCAGGGGGATTTTTTAGTGGTCTTCCAGTATCTGAAGGGGGCTACAGGAGAGCTGGTTTGTGAGGATATGACAAGGGGCAATGTTTATAAACTACACACTCATTTTGCTCATTTTCCAACTCCAACACCTCTTTGGGCAACCCATTCCAGTGATCTACCACCCTCAGATCAAATTACTTTTTTCCTAATGTCCAACCTCATTCTACCCTTTTCTCCCTTAAATCTAGAAGTGTCTTGCACCTTTGAACACAGCATCAGGAGAGTTCAAGCAGGGAATGTGTGACTCTTAAGGAGAAAAGTCCAGCCTGCAAGAAAAAGCTGCTGCTGGCCTCTCCAAGAAGGAAAGGGGACAAGGAGGCCCTGCAGGAGTCGGCGGCCGTAGGAGCCAGACTCAGCCTATCTGCCAAGTCTACCACTTTGAACGTTTGAAATGTTGGCAGGTATGCAGCCAGAGCAAGGTTTCAAGAGCCCTTGTAACACCCTAGTCTTCGCTCACACCTCCGATGTTCACTGACAGCTCTCATTAAATTAATCCCTATAAAGCAGCAGGGATTTGAATGGTTTTGCCACTCTCTCAGAAGGTGTTACACCACTACTTCACCACCATTAGGAAGCCTGGCCACCCAGTTCTCTTGTCCCAGAAAAAAAAAAGAAAGTATTTGGAAAAAAAATAATAAAATAAAATAAAAAAAATCCCATCAACAGAATTCTAGGAAAAACAGAGCTGCCAAGGGAAGTCATACCAACAGTTAACTCACACTCAGAATAAACAGAGACCTACAAGAAGCCATCATAAAATTAACATTTCCATGGAAGCTGAGGGAGATACATCCTTATACAATTCAAGACAGTTGCAGCCATGGGTTATATATCGACATCTTTAGAAGGGAAGTTTTTCACTGCAGTGATTTAAAGCTTTGTAGCTGAACTCTGGATTTTAAGTTTCTCACAGCTAATGTTTGGATGTGCACAGCCAGCTGTCATTCGGGCAGGGCCCCGAGGCTATCAGTGGGCATAAACGATGAACATGTTGCCTTGGTTAAACCATTTCTGCCTCTGGACGGAACTAAAAATCTATTCACCACCATTCTCAAGCTAAAAATGTTTCAACTCTGCCTCAACTCCAAAAATTACTTCATAAATGTATTTGCTGCCAAGAGATCATGAGATGAAACTAATGACATTAAATTCTTTGCCTGACTTTTCCTCTTACCTCTGTAAAGCCAAACTGTCCGTCCCTATAATACACATCATCAAAAAAACAGCTAGAAATAAACCTGTGAGAGCCCCGCTGTGATAAGATGATGAGACACAAGGGATTGTGGAGAGCACGACTCGTCTGCGGTGATGGCAGAGACATCCTACATTCCCCCTGCCAGCATCTTTTGCTGGAGTCACTAACCACTTTATTTTACACACTAAGGCTCAGTCACATCTAAAGACTCTTATCAGCCACTAGGAACTAATCAAAAAGAGCCCGAAAGTGCAATATTCTCCGTCTAAGGACATGACTCCTTCAGATGAGTTGTCATGGAACGTGGAAGGTGGACAGCTCATCAGACAAACTTCTGTGCTGCTGACCCCTGGAAAGCCAGATGTAATGGAGAACACGTGCCAACCTTCCTGGTGGACGCCGAAGATGATTTTCATAACTAATGAAAGACCAAAAATCTAGTTTTTTGAGGTTGCTTTTTACTGTAGACTGTGTCCTTTTTAAAGATTTAGAAACCTTGCTCAGGGGCTTTCTTGGGTATTGTGTTAGTGTTTGATGTTTAACACAGGACCTCACAAGAAGATATCTTTAGCCTTCAGCTGTTATCTGATCTGTCCTCGGAATTTGGAATCACCACCTAAAGAGAGAAAAATCACTTCACTGGTTTTGCAGTCGAGAGAAGAACTGTTGCAGTTACACAGAATCACAGAAGGGTTGGAGGTTGGAAGGGACCTCTGGAGATGCTGGAGTCCAACGCAGGGCAGCCCACACAGGAACAAATGCAGGGGGGTTGGAAAGGCTCCAGAGCAGGAGACTCCAGCACCTCTCTGGGCAGCCTGGGCCAGGCTCTGGCACCTCCCAGGGGAGTAGTTTCTCCTCCTGTGGAGCTGCAACTCCCTGGGTTCCAGTTGTTGCCCATTGCCCCTTACCCTGTCACTGGGCAGCAGCAGAAAAATCCTGGTCCCCTCCTCCTGACACCCACCCTTGAAGTATTTCTAAGCATTGATCAGATTCCCCCCTCAGGCTTCTCTTCTCCAGACTAAAAAGACCCAATTCCCTCAGCCTTGAGAAGCTGTCAACTTCTCAAAAGTTTTTATTTGTGCATTTTACTTTTAACCCAAAGCAAAGCGAGACCAAAATACTCTCTCACCTGGGGCAAAATCATCTCAGCCAAGCCACTACAGTTAGAGGGGGAATAAACCACACAATTCCAAAATCCATAATCCAATATTAATAATCATAAATTATGAGACTAAAGCTTCTTCAGGTGGATGAGGTGGTGGAGTGACCATCCCTGGAAAGGTTCCAGAAACATGTAGAAGTGGCTCTTCAGGACATGGTTTAGTGGTCATGATAATGTTGGGTAGATGGTTGGACTGGATGATCTTGGAGTGATGTTCAAACCTTGATGATGCTGTGATTTTAATTAAAAGTATTTTATTTCATTTGCATTTGAACCTTGTAGTTGCTGAAACATAGGATGGACAGTAGTTATATTAATAGTGATTCCCACTTAGCTAGAAGAAAGAATTACAAAAATTGGCTGATCTTGTGTCTCTGAGTACCAAGAAATGATAAAATCTTCTCTGGCTTAAGTGCAGAAGTACATTAGAAATGTAAAGAGACAGAGACAGCTGTGTTGGAATAAACTGAAGCACATCCAAGGAGTTCAATAAACACTTCTGTGGGTGCTGCATCAAACCTATAGCCTGGACTATTTTTAACCCTTTCTCACCCAGCCATTTGCATATTTGGATCAGAAATTAATTGAGATTGGGTTTCTCTATTTGTGTGTTTAATTGAAACTTTTGAAGATAACAAAGTATCTGAAGAAATAAGAGAAAAAATAATAAATTAGTTAAAAATTATTTTGTTTAGTAAGAGAAATAAATGCATAAGAAAAAAATCCTCTACAGGGATGTCTGAACAGGTTGAAATCAGTGGCAGACATTTCAGGGGAACTTCCCATTTTTAGACACTCCCACTTTTTTATTTTCTTTTTTTTTTCTTTTTTCTTTTTCTTTTGTTTTTGCTTTTTAAATTTTCTTTATTATTATTATTATTGTTATTACTATATTTTTTCCCTTTTATGGAAATGGTCACCATGATGGTAAGCCATCTATTCTGTTTTCTTTACAATTCTGCCACAACATTTCATTTATGCACAGCTTATCAACCTCAACATTACTGCAATTTGGACTGTAGAACCCAGCAAAGATTTGCAGGTTGCCGGAGTGGCAACTGGAGGGAAAGACTGTGATTGTGAAATAGAATCGTGCTGAGTTTTTAATAGCCACTTGCTACAGAGCAGGTTCATCCTCTCAGACTGGTCTTGAGACACCTGTGCCTTCATGCACTGGGGAATTTACCAAGGAATTCAGGACAGGAAAGCTGGATGAGGCAGGAATCACTTTCCCCTGACCAATTTACCATTGTACTGAAGTTGCTTTTCACCAAGCCAGTATCAAAGAGATTTTTATTTTTTTTTATTGCTAGCACCCTTGGAACGATCGGTGCAATCACAATTACTTTGACAGGCATGCTGGAATTGGAGTAGGCAGAAAATGGCCTTAATGGGAATCTTTTACAAAGCAGCTGTTAGAGCGTGGTAACAAGACTCTGAATAAATGGCAGCTACATAACTTCCCCTAATCAGATTGGAGCAATCAGCTTGAAAAATTTTCCCATATGTTGAAGAGTGGAGCTTAGGCCTAGGGTTATGGCAAGGACACAGGCCATGGTAAGGTTACAAAGTCTGGCTACAATTAAACACTCACTGCAGAAATTGTGATGATGCTTCGGGGAGCTATTGCACTTTAGCCATTTGTAATTGCACATTCGGAAATTACTCACTCCAAAATTACTCGGGGCCCAGTTACACAGTTTACAAACATATGTTCTCAGAGAGAGAGAGAGGGGGAAAAAAAACATTATCCTTCCAATGGGCACTATTTACAGGTTTGTTTATGGTTATTAATGGAATGGAATTTTGTGAGATTGTTTATTAATAGTTGCACGAGATTTTTTAGGGGGGGGGTTCTGTTAAATATTTAATGCTCAAGACACATTTCTGCCTAGCAGGGGCAAATCTGAACTTCTTGCAGTTTGTTAATGCCCTGGTTTAATGCCTCTCCTGTCAGCACTCACTGAGTAATCCTGCCAGAGCATTTCTCCTCAGCAGAGGTATTTCTTCCCAAATCTTTATGTTTTTCTGTGGGTCGCATTATCCGTGGCAGGATATCTGGGCTGGCACCTGCTCTGTGCATCAGCGCTGCCACTTCAGATACATTTTAGGCTTGATAAAGTGTGAAAGTCAAGTAGAAAATTAGCATTGCACAAGCTTTGTAATTATACAGCTTTTTTATGAACTTAATGAAAAAAGACAAGGCCTTCAGGGTGTCTTTTTTTTTTTCCTTGCTAATGCAAGGAAATTTTCCATTGTGTTCCAAAGCTTATCCTCGCTACGTTTCCTGAGCCTGGGAAGCAGACAGCGAGCTCAACGTGCTTTACAGCTCTTGAGAACAAGATGTACTGGTGACCGACAGAACTAATGACCTTCCCATTTATTGGACACGAAAGGAGAAGCGTTGGGCACCATCAAATACCTTCATGTGTGAGAAGGGGGATGATCTGTGAAGCAGCAGGGAGAGGTGAGAATCACTTCAGAAAACACAGTCCTTAAACTTTTCAAACACCCCTGGTTTGCCCATGGTTTTGGTGAGATGGGAGCATGGAATTGCCTGGATTGGAAAAGACCTTTAAGATCATCAAGTCCAATTATTACAGAGTGGAGTGGCTTTGGTATGCTGCTTGGAGACTTCTCAGTACAGTAAGAACTCTGGGAGTTTCCATTTTTTGGACAAAGAAGACACTGTGATGCTCTATATCTGATGGGAGTCTCTGAAAGGATTTTTTTTCTAGTGCTGTGAGCCACTGCTAAGACCTGTAGCATTGTCTGATGACAGAATCTGAATGCAAAAGCACACAAATGAACAGAATCACAGAATCAGAGAATGATGGGGGTTGAGAGGCACCTCTGGAGATCATGGAGTGCAACCCCCCTGCCAGAGCAGGGTCACCCAGGGCAGCCCACACAGAAACAGATCCAGGGGGGGTTGGAAAGTCTCCAGAGCAGGAGACTCCAGCACCTCTCTGGGTAACCTGGTCCAGAAAAAGTCTTTCCAGTTTAGGAAGAATTAAAAAGTCTTCTGCCAAGATTTTCTTTTTAATTGAAAAATCTGAAAGCAGAAAATAATTTGATTTGTTTCCTTTTCAGCCTGTATTCCTTTCCTTTTACTGCTGTGAAAGGGATATGAAGAAAAAAGCAATTCAGATTTTGCCAAAGCATCTTCAATCTCTAATTTTTTATTTTTTTTTTCAGCTGCACTTGTTCAATTTTTCACCCCGTTCTGTTGCTAACACAAGAAAAGGGGGTGACATGAACAGGGAGCACTTGAGTGCAGACAGCTTTCTGGCTCAGAAGGGACACGTCGAGCACACGGAGCAGTGCTGGTGGCTTCTGGAGCCAGGCAGCTGTCCACACCAGGGCTCACTCTCCTGCTAATACCAGGCTAGTGGAATCAGTGCCTCTTCAGATTTTAATCAAACTACCTGAAATGTTGCTGATCGCTGTGTGAGCTGGGGGGACGGAAGGGCTTAAATTGTTTTCAGCACTGTTCAGCCGCAGCCGCTGTTGACACCGGTCATCAGCAGCGAGTTCTTTTCACAGTGTATGTGAGGTTGTAATGTCCTCACAGCTTAAAAATCATTCCTTCTCCCAACACCCACACATTGTTCTTCATGTTTTCTAGGGAAAAAAAAAAAGGAAGAAAATAAATAAATATTTTTTTTAATACAGACACAATTGAAGACAGATGAAAGAAAAAAGAGAAAGAATAAAGAGAAAGAGAAACAAGAAAGGAAAAAAAAAAGAAAAGAAAAAAGAAGAACCAGAAAGAAACCAGAAAGAAAGAAAGAAAGAAAGAAAGAAAGAAAGAAAGAAAGAAGATAAAAGGAAGAAAAAAGAATGGAAAATAATAAAAAGAAAAAAGAAGAAAGAAAAAAGGAAAAAAGAAAAAAGAAAAATAAATTGAAAAGAAAGAAAAAAAGAAGAAAGAAAAAAAAGGAAAAAAATAAAAGAGACAGTCCAAATAAAACAGATTCTTGCATTAAAAAAACACAGCTATTCACAGGGGCTGGAGAAATGTACTCATTTGTAAATTGGTTGTAAAGACTTAAAAACTTCAAGCGACAGCCCCGGCCTGTTGTTGTTCGACATATGGATTTCTCTCCCTCCTGGAGAAAAGAAAACATTTATTTTCAGCTTTAAAAAATTGTTTTTGGAACTAAGCGGCGATTGTGAGCGCTCGTGGAAGGAGAGGGTGGAACAGTCGCCTGTCACCCGAGAGCCCCACATGGGAATGAAAGGCTCTTAGAAAACAGGTCTCCTACCATCCGTCACTGGAGGTGTTAAGGTTAAAAACATATTCCCCCCTCCCACCTCAACCTTCTCCCGGTACCCTGTCTAGTATCCGTGTAACATGAGGAAAGAGCAGAGCTAGACCATAACCCGATGCTCCAGTACTTATCCCTACAACCCTTTTTCAACACTCTGGCTCTGGGCCAGCGGGAGGAGCTGGGGTTGTTTCTGGTGGGACGAGGATGGTTGAATGACAAAAGTGGAGCCTCACAGGGTTGTTGTTATCCTGGGGTTGTTGCTTCTTCACAGCTCCTTCGCCCTCCGGTGTTGTCCATCCGCTAAATTCTCTGATAAGCTGCCAAATACCTCCCAGCTCCTCCAGAGACATCTCCCAGGGTTCTTTGGCTGACCTGTCTGGGCCATATGGGTGTTTGCCTTGGCCCTTGGAAGGAAGGTGGAGCTGCCACCCCTCTTACTAGTGGACCTCACAGTGCCCAGTCCCAGTAGGACAGGAACTCACAGAACGGTGGGGATTGGGAGGGAGCTCTGCAGATTGAGTTCAAACCCCCTGGCAGAGCAGGGGCAGCCAGGGCAGCCCACACAGGAACAGATGCAGGGAGGTTAGAAAGGCTCCAGAGCAGGAGACTCCAGCACCTCTCTGGGCAGCCTGGGCCAGGCTTTGGCACCTCCCAGGGAAGAAGTTTCTCCTCCTGTTGAGGTGAAACGTACGATGTTTCACCTTCCTAATATTACCTCTTATCCTATCATAGGGCACGAGATGCTCTTAGCAGCTCTGTCCTTTCAATGAGTTCTGAAGAGTGTGAAAAACCAGAAGGAAAGGGAAAGGGAATGGGGAAAGGAAAGGGAAGGGAAGGAAAGGAAAAATGTAAAGAGAAAAGAGAAAAGATATGAACTTCTGGCAGAGTTTACATTGAGGAAATTTACAACTGGTTAGAATTCCACAGGTTCTACTCCAGTGCTGCTGAATGTGTTAAAACTAGTGGGAGCCACAACCACAGTTTTCATTAAACCGATTGGAAAAGCAAAGCAAAGCAGAATGGTGATAAAAATAGCTACCTGCATAGACGCCTTGTCTACCCTGTGGCTCCCACCGGTGGGAGTTTTTTTTCTTGAACACTTCCACAAATCAAATCAGACCTATAGGCATGGACAGGAGGTATTTTACAGCCATGTCAGGAGGGCCAACCACTTCTCCAAGTGGTACATTTCCATGGTTTAGACAAGGCTTAAGGAATTGAAAGAGTGATGAAAATGAATCCCTGGTTGATCGTAAGACTTGCTGAAATGGTACCGAAGAGTTTTTGTCTCGTCTGCTGTAATCCTGCCTTTTTTTTTTTTTTTTTTTTTTATTATTTTCCAACTAGTTCAAAGGAACCTCTGTCTGAAAAAGATTCATCCGTATTTCTTTATGTGATCTGACTTATCATGACTTAGAGTTTTACCTGAGCAAAACCTGCAGGAACATGCTTTACCATTACGACTGTGCCAGCTCCTGCAGCCATCACATTTAGAAAAGAGATTTAAAAAAAATTAAATATTTAAAATGCCTAGACATCTTAGATTTCATCCATAGGTTGTGCCACCTTGGAGTGATCTTGACAAATAACATACAGAAAGCTGCAGTGACTCCAGGTATGGAAGGCTGATGGTTAATAATCAGGGAATTAAATTTCACTGTTCAAATCATGTCCACTTCAGGACATGGCTTAGTGGTCATGATAATGTTGGGTAGATGACTGGACTTGATATTCTTGGAGGTCTTTTCCACCCTTGATGATTCGATGAGTCTGTGAACACCTCCCCTAACCTGCACAGCTGTGTTTCTTAAAGGGAAACCTGCTGCTCTGTTTGTCTCATTTCCACTTACACAAAGGTAAAATGATATTCAGCTCTTCAGATGACATTAATAACTTGATGGCCAGCACGTAAAATATTTATTCCAATTGCTCCTGTTTCTTAGAGACAGAGTCTGAAACTGCTTTCTCTCTTGCAGCCAGAGGAAAGGATGACAAGTAGGAATTTTTCCACTAAGTTGTCCAGATTCTTCAGCATGTTCGTGTGTCCTGTCTCTTTATATCATGTACTGAACAATATTTCCCCCAGTGTCCACTTCATATGTCAGATTAGTTCTGTGCTGTGTAACTTGCAGGGGGAAATGAAAGGATTAAAAGCAAAATCTTTCCACAGAAGAAAACTCCTTACTTCTGCTTCCATGTAAACTAGAAACACCATCATATCTCAGCTGTCACCTCTGCAGCACTCTCTCAATCACACAGCTCTTCCCAGGTGGGATAACAACCAGGCTCCAGACTTCTGTCCTGAGTGGAAGGAGTAAGATCATCCCCCTGCCTCTGTCGCTAGTGAGTCTGCAATCAAGGTGAAGTGAGAGCAGCTTAAATAAGACCAGAGTAGGAAGGTGAAGTGTCCCAGACAGTGGAAAACTTTATATCTCAACCAACACACATTAATCCAAGTTGGTGATCAGCCCTCAACAGCACCCCGTGGTCCTGTGATGTCCACCACGTTGCCTTTCGCTCTGTTCCAACCACCTTCCAGAACAAAATTCCTCTGCCAGTTGAATACTTTTCCGCACTTTTAAATTCCCATTTTGCTCTCCTTTACTTCAGAGCAGTAATAACTTCAAAGGATTTACACAAGAGACACCAATGATAGGCTCTGGTTGAAGCTGCTGACTTCAGCAAAGACACTGAAGGTCTTAAGGCTTAAGTACTATGTGCTAATATATTAATGATAATTCAATATTTACATCATGAGAGCTCGACTTTCTTTTTTACTTTTTTTTTTCTTTAAGAAAAACAAAACATCCTTATATTGTGTTTCAAAGGCTAACATCAAAATATTTCAAGGCTGATTGCAGCTGTGTGTTATCAAGACAAACTGCCAATTCAAGCACTATTTGTAATATTTTATTGTTGCATAATATTTGTCATTTTATTATTTCCTAATAATGTGTAATATTATAATTTCTAATATTATATGTATATATATGATATGTAAAGATGTTTATTAGCATTAAAAGAATAATTAGATATAAGAATTAAAATAATAATTAGAAGTTTATTAGCGGGTTTATTAGCAGCCCCAGCTGAAGGAGAATGCACGCTGAGAAGCCTGGCAGTGGGAACCCATGGGGTGTTCTCCTTCCAGCCCAAACCACTCTATGATAAGTACTCAGAAGGTTCTTGCTCCATCATAATTTGTCTAATTGACTTTGCCTAACTGTAGACACTTCATTGAAGTACCTGGAACCATCAGAGGAGTTCCACATTCACATCAGGGAGAGCTGCATTGCTAGATTAAGTGCCTCTAGTTTTATTTCACCTTAAATAGGTGAAATAAATTCAGACCTTAGTGGGCATAGACAATTCTCCCACATTCACTCACTGTTCCTTATATTTAAAATATAAAGAATAAAATGTGGCCACCTCAAAGGGGAATTGTGTGTGTACCTACAAGAAGGACAGTGACATGCTTATGTGTTGCAGTTAACAAAGTCTACGTAAACATCTTAAATTCAGGAGTAAATTAATAGAAATATAGAATCACAGAATGGTTTGGGTTGGAAGGAACCTTAAAGATAATCCAGTTCCAACCCCCCTGCCATGGAAGGGACATCTCCCACTAGAGCAGGTTGCGCAAAGCCCCATCCAGCCTGGATTTGAACATAGCCAGGGGTGGAGCATCCACAGCTTCCCTGGGCAACCTGTTCCATGTTCTCTCCACTGTCAGATGGAAGAATTTCCTTCTTATTTCCAATATAAATATCCTACCTTCCAGTTTCTAACCCTAACCCCTCATCCTGTCACTACACGGCTTTGAAAAATTCCCTCCCCATCCTTTAGACCCCACTTTAGATACTGGAAGGCTGCAATAGCTCTTGTCTTTACACAACCATGTTGCCATCAGCAGCAAAGCAGAAGAGAATTACTAGTTCCCTCTTTTTTCTAATTTACATTTTAATTCTGAGTTGCCTTTTTTTTTTTTTTTTTCCCTGACAGTGAGCTTTCTTTTTCTCTTTTCTTTCAAAGCTTCCTTAAGACAATAGGAATGTCACAGATCGCACTGGGCAGAATTCAAATTGAGGTCTGTGAGACGCTGCGAGCGACATATAAACTTTGATCACCAGCTTGTCCAACTTCTTCTGTTATTCTTGATTTCACAGTGGGTGAAAGTAGCCTGAGTAAAAAGTGCTCTGTGTAAAATATTTCACAAAAAAAACCCATGTAGAATTAAATTATTTCCTTCCTTTGCTAACTCTTGCTCCTGCCCAAGCAATGACTGCTCTGCAAATGATATTTGGGAGGAAGAGTTTTCTTGAAAAAGGCTCGTGTTAGATTTTTATGTTTGGAAGATAATTACTAGGCAGAGGTTAATAATTCATAACAAAAATCATATTTGCTGAATACACCTATCTGTTCATGGGTTGTTTCTGAACAAACTGACTTTGTCAGACATATCCATTATTTAAAAAAAAGCACTCATTATCATGCAAGTTCTTGATCGGCATATAGATTATACCCTGTTCATCTTTACCCAATTCTCAAAGTATTTTGAGGTGTGAAATTAGGGGTTACAAGAAACATGTTCCCATGTCCTAGGGAGATAAGAATCAGCTTAGTTAAGCAAATAGGTGCAATTAGCAATTTCTTTCTAAATCTGCAAATATTCTGTAGTGTCTGTATATACGTATTTGCTAAATAACCAGCAAGAGCAGCTACAAAAAAGGCATGAACTTAATTGAACCCTTCCCAGCCCTGAAGACTCTTGTGTTTTGGGGTTTTTTTTGATGACTGCAGAAGTGAACTGAGGTTTGTACTATAAAACCTCTAAAAAGAAAGGGGATAGCATCTAGTCAATCTAAGTTTGAGGGTGGACAGTGAATAGTGTCTCAATCTGATTAACTGAAAAACAGAAAACTTTTTTATTTTCACCTGTGTTTGGTTTTGGTTTTTTTTTTGTCTGGTCAAGATTTACTTCCAGCTCTGGAAAAATGAATTATATTCCCATTTGACCCTTTAACAATTTGATATATAACTTTACAACATTGGCCCTGATTCCTTACAAAAGTCTGAAGGGAAAAGTTTTTTGACACAGATATTCTATGATGTTTGTATAACCAGCCAAACCCCAAGTTTCTGAAGAGGAATCTGAAAGTGCAGGTCCAAGGTTTCCACAGCATAATGGTCTTTAAACTGCATAATATAGAAAAATAATATTTTGAACAATACACAATTACTTACATATCAGTATTGAGGAATCATCAATGAGTTTTTCTGGAATTGGAATTAACACTCAAAAGATGATAAGAAAATACCTGGAGAAATCTTAATGAAATGAAGATAACATGAAAATGTCCTCTTTTCATTAAATGGAATTACCAGTGTCATCAGAAAGAGAAATACTTTTGTATCAAGCAGCTTTATGATGTTATCTGTAAAATATACAGACCTCCTTATTTGCTCACTTAAAGAGAACAGATAATTCTTCTTTTTTGGCTCATTTATGCACCATGAATCACATCATATTTGCTATACAGAGTTACGCAGTTCAGGGAAGGGGCAGACAGTGAGACAAGTAGGAAATGATCCAAATAATCATTACTCAGTCCCTAGGTGGAAAAATCAGAAAAGCAAGAAGTATCAGTTGCATGAGCTAAAATCTGTAGCCCAAATAGTGCTGGAGAACTCCTGCTGCTTCATGAAAAACCACAAGACACTGTGGATGTAGAGCCAGCAGCACTTAAGGACTTGTTCTTTGCAAACAGTAAACCACCTACAACATGAGCCAAGTCTCAGATCAAACGAGAGGTATATTGATATTTTTTAGGTCAGGTGGCAGCTCAGTGGAGCTTCTCAGGGTTTCTTTTTTGGCATACAGACAATTATTTTCCTTTTTTTTTTTTTTTTTTTTTTCCTAGAGACACTTACCTGTCTTCCTGTGTGTGCTCTTACGTATCTAGAGAACATTATTAGCAACAACTTAGGTGCCATGGGAAGACAAAGATCTTCCCCCGGGGTCAGGCAGCAGCTCAGCTGGGGTTTAGAAGATCTACATTTTGGACTTAGATGTTTACAATGGCTGTTAGACTCCTAATTCTTTTAGTGGATGTAGGCCATAGCATGTAGGCAAATCTTGGTAGAGTCAGCTGAATTTTTTTCTTAGAAGTTTTGGGTTTCTTTGAAGCTGAAACTCACAATGGAACTAATTATAAGTTAACTGGAGTTGTCTGGCTAATGCCTTATAATATTCTTGTTTGAGACATTCTGTACAATTATTTTTATGCTGTTTAAAATGTGGAATCGTGCTCTATATATAAAATGAGTGTTTGTGATGAATATGTATTTTAATGTTGCATGGCAGGTGTAGAGTTTTGTCAGGAAAACAGAAATTTATTTCTTAGGGTTTTTTTTTTCCATTGAAAAGTTTAAGTTTCCACTGACCATTGAAGAAAAAATAAAAATTAAAAAAAAAAGGAATAAAACCAACACAGTGTTTCAAATAGTTGATCACACTGAATAAGTTAAACATGTTGCTTAATGAGTGTAAATAGTGCTGCTAAGTTCTGTACAGTAACTACACATCTCAGCAACTTAATATCTTAGAAATATGCCAAACCCAAAGATTTCTGATCAAAGCATTCAAAACCAGGGGATTCTGACTGAATAATTCCTAAATTTTAAGATCAGTAAGAACCAATGCAATGCTGCAGTCTGGCCTTATGTACTCAAATGCTCAGCTGGTAGAGATGTTTAGCCTGAAATCACTGTATTGCATAAACTGGGCAGCTTTTCTCCCTAATAAGCTACAATACAGGGCTGATGGAATATAAGTAGCAAAATATTAACCTTTATGCTAATCTATTTTTTCAAAAGACAATGAAGAAATGAATCCACTTGTACAATGTTGAGGAATTAATTGGGGCTGCCCCATTTCATAAGACTTGATTAAAAAGAAAGGGGAATAGCATGATGAGAAGCAAAGAAGTTGGAAAAGAGGAGACCTCAGTAATACGAAAATGAAACAAGGGCTTGAAAACACAGGTTCCAAAATCCCAAATCATCCAAAAAAAAAGTAGTAAGTGAAATAAATCCCCAAAATACAGGATCAAAAAAACATCAAAGCAAGCACGTATACACTGCCAACAATTAGAACAGTATTAATTAGCAACAATGTTCTTTAATCTATAAATAATAAAGTGATCAAACGGTCCCACAGAGAGGTGTATAACAATACATAGAATTTTACAGTCGTAGGTCAAGAAGTCTATTTAAAATCCCCATGGCTAATTCATATGTTTAGATTTCAAGCCCTGTTTATCGTTCAGTTGAGAGATCACTGCGAGGTGGAAGAGATGCCAAACTTCCTCAGACAAAGCACATGGCATCCAACGAAGAGACCACATTCAATCTCTGCATCTTCATTCCGAAGGAAAAAGGTGTAGTAAGTGAAAAAAAACTATAGTAAGAAAGAACCTATGTTTTAGATTTTAAAATATGCTAAAGTCACAGCCCGTTCTCCATCTACTCTGTGATTATTTCCATACCGGGGCAGAAGTCTGCAGTTTTCTTTACTGAATTATACATTGATTTTATTTTTTTTTTTCCCCCTGGATGATTCTTGACTTTATCAATCTTATAATTCTGTGACCTCCAACATGTTGCGTTCCTATGCAGATGGCTTAATCTGAAGACTCGATGAATATATTTTATATTCTTTTATTGAAGCCATTAATAAATTATTGACTAGTACCAGACTCCAGACAGTCTCCTTCAGAATGTCCAATCTGGCACTAGGCAGCTTATAATTACCCTTACAGTAAAGTTTCCCATCTCATTTAAACTATATATA